>QFDX01004157.1:0-15565 GCA_003315875.1 Lactifluus piperatus | reverse complement strand
AGTCGTTTGAACAGCTGTGCTGCTACGATAGGCTCGCATTCTGCAATAGTCTCTTGATATAACTTCCCACCGTTCCACAGGTATACGCACTGATAAGTTTTGCAAAGGCATTCGAAGAGTCAGGCTTGTGAATTTCCACAATTTTGATAGCACGACTGAGGACATAGCACCCATTGACAACTCAGAAGAAGGAAGTCCTTAAATGCTAACCGGAAAAGGGCCAGACGGCTAAAGTTCCCGAGTAATTCTTCATACCATGTCTGGACCTTGATGATCTCCCAATTTTTGTCCGTTCGTAGGCTGCAATGGAAGCATATAAATGCGGTCGGTAGACGCTTGTCGCGGTCGGAATGATATCTGAAAGAAAATAGAGTTAGTGTGATAACCTTTCCGGAAGCATAGCTGCGTACCCCATGCACCTCCAAGCGACGTGATTGATGAGTATAAGAGGGTGTCGTTGTATCGTAGCTTACGTACCAAATGTGGTACCACCTCTTGCATCCCCCTTCACACAATATGGATTCGTCATCGACCTGTGAAAGATGAACCGTTGGCGAAAGGCAGGTGGAAGTGACTATAACGATGTACCGAAACACGACAGTCGCAATCCAACACAGCATCCAAATCGCTAGTGACCATGTTTCCGAAATCTCTCGGCGAAATCGATTCGCTCTGAATATCGTCGTACATCACTGGTGATTCGACCGGGAATGACTCTATCGTATCAGCATCGAGACTATGACATGTAGGCTGCGTGTCCACGTCTAGAATGTGGCCCGTAAGTCGTCATCAAACAGGGGGTCAGAGGTTATAATATACCCAGAATGTCTTTGCCATCCAACCTAGTCGAATCAGTTGGTCCCTTGATTAAGTCGACAATCACCTGAGTATCGATGTCGCTGCTAGTAACACCCAGAGAGTTTCCCTGTATGGAAAGATCAGAAGGAGGAAGAGAGCCAATGCTCTCCGCAGGGAACATGTTGCACGTAGTGGCTTCTTGAGTGGGTGGGAGGCTGCCAGTCCGTACTGCAACGTTTTCACTGTTCTGAAACATACGATGATATGAGGGAAATAACTGAAGAATTAACGAGCCCTACCAATCTCCGCACGCTCTCAGGGACACACTCCGCCCGCCCGGTGAACAAGAGCTCCTGTGTAGCCCCGCTAGCATCGATGTTCATGTTACTTTCGTCTAATGCCTGCACTCGAGGCAACATGAAGGGCACAACGTCGCCCTTATGATTTCTAGTTCCCATAGGCGTCCATTCGTCGCTGCTGATTGCAGAGTCGTGTAAAACACCCCTTGGGAGGTCGGGGTCGTATTCGAACTCGGCATCTTCATCCAAAGAGTCTAATCTACCGATCTTCTCTGCATCCCAAACAGTGGTACGCTCCTTGGCGTCCTGTTTCTGCACCCCGATCTGGATCTGTTCTTGAGTGAGGGGTGTTGTGGAAGCATTGATACCGTGACTTGCGACAGAGGGAGGAACACCGTCTGTAGCTTCTATAGAAGGAATGTAGGCGGAGACTGAGGCAACATGGACATTCACACTAGGTAAAGAGGTCATCAATCCGCACAACGATAAACTGAAAGCTCACCCATGCCAACCCGTTTCAAGCTTGCCAACGCTCCACCGCTCTGGGACCTCGTCCTTCCCGTGCGTGGAGAAAAAAAATCGATCCGCCTCAGAGTCCCCCGGACGAAAGTGCGGTGGCTCGTAGGACGCCGGCGTTTGTGGGTAATAGAAAGCTTTATAAGTAGCATATCGACGTTCTGGTGCGCACAGAGACATCAATGGAAGTATGTAGCAACGGAGGTAAATGGATGATACTCGGAAGGGCATCCATTTGAGTTATTGCCTGGATCAAGGTTTTGATCAACGTCTGGCGGATCATGTTATTTGTGAGCTCGCAATGAATCAGTTCTCTTATACCTTCAGGCTCTTTTTCACATCTTTCAACGTGGGGAGGCGGCCCTCGACACTGGCCAACAGGATCGGATCCTTAGAACGCTCTCCGTCGCCAAGAGAAAGCTTCTTCATGTCTTCTCCCAGAGACATAATCGGGACAACGAAATCGGTTCCCTCAATGTGACGATACTAAGCACGGTGATCAGGGTTGAAAATAGAAAAATCTGGGTAGCCTGCCTCGAAGTTAAAAGTATATGCCTCAATAATGCTGACGGGTTTCGTGGTCACATACGCATGAAAAGCATGATGTATGCGCACTTACTTGTTCGGGTCTTCGGGATCCTTGAAAGGACTGTGTTGGACTACACATTGGAACGTGAGAGTTTCTTGACACTTACAAGATAAATGGCGAAAATGAAGCTACGAAGGTACTGTTTCTCAATAGCATCAAAAATTCCATTCTCCTGAAGTTCAGAGATGTGAGCACACAAAACTGGCGAATAAACGACCCAGCTAACAAGATAGTCCAAGAGTTTGTCGGCTTCCGCAGACCAACCTCGAGTGATGGTCGTAACAGCAAAGCCATTTGCCACGCGGGATGAAATTCCATTCATATTGGAGGCAAAAATACAAGATCCAGAAGGCTCAGACCTGATTGATCCATCACTCGAGGCGGAGAGTAGGCCTCATTAGGGAAAAGATTCAACAATGATACGTATGGGTGTGAGGTTCGCTCACTAGACTGAAAGTTTTCCTCTGGAAGTAAGTCTCTATAAATACTGTGAGACTACTGCAGCACTCCTACTACTTTTGAAATACCTTAGATATGCGATGCACCCCATTCCTGCCCTCAGCAGGGTTTGAACAGTCTGAAGGCTTTGCGCAGCTGTTACAGCAAACTGAGGGACTTATTAGAAAGTAATCTCCCTTTGAGTCTATATACCTCTTGTGTTTTGGTAGTTTGAGCTTGCATGGTGAAGATGATGATTGAATAATAACAATAACAAGGTGAGTGGAGGTGAATATATGCAGTCACGCGTCGCGCGCCTGGTCACATGCCGAACACGTGGTTTCAGGTTGTTGGGCTTTGGGATCCTCGCTCACCATTGCTGCCATACCTGTATACATCGTGAAGAATGAACAAATACCTCTGAACATAGGGCTAAAAATGCAAAATAGGCTCACCCCCAGTTTCATTGAGCTCGGTGCTAGATTCTCGCAGTTTCAGAGAATGTCCGACGCTGCAGCAGTCTGAAGTAGAATATCTCCCTTCTTTTACCTGGGCCTCCCAGCACGATGTGAAGCCTTGTATTTATTCACAGTATAATAGACAATAGAATGCGGGAGCAACGTACAGCATCGTGCGAACTGACACGCGATGGGGGAGTCAGTATACGTACAGATGGGATGGTTTCTTCCTCGAGTTCAGCCTTGTCCAGAACAGCATCGTCCCACTCAGCTTTCAAGCCCTCGTTTACGCATAGATATTCCATCTCCCCCACTTGAATCGTGTATGCCTTTCTTCTAGTTCCAAGAGAACCGCACGTCACGATTGATCCCCTACCTCCATCGACACCCGCTGCTCGGGACACAGTCCCCAATCACCGTCGTACTTCCCTCTCTTCAGCACAATCTGAGAGTGCAGTAAACTCTGTATTTACAAACCTTTCGCCTTCCAGGAGATTCTATACAACAGCCACCAGCCCTCTTATTCCAGCAACTCGCCTGAGGTCCGAGCTTGAGGGAGAGAACAAGATCGACGCAGCTCCGCACCCACTAGAAATACTACCTTGTATGCCCTCTATCATTGCTGTTTTGATTGACCCACCAAAGCGTTCATGCCATCCTCTATCTGCCAGATTCATCGAGCGAGCGCGCGCGCAAGAGACAAAGACTTGAGATTATCGACACAAGCGCAGGAATTGCCTCGTCTAGTCGGTTGGGAACTTCCGCTGCCGAGCACGATCTCCTTACAAACGAAATTCTTTCGATGCGTCCCCCTGAGAGTGAATATGATTCCAACCGTACATCCCCTGGCTTGAATCCTCAGACGAGCTCCTCATCATTGCCACCATCACCAAAGGCGAATGGACACGTTGCGAATGGCTATGGAAATTCTATCAATGGATCTTCCAAACGTTCACGGAGTCCAGTTGCAAGAGTAGAATTGCGTGGCGCAACGATCTACGATGACTCTTACATCGACAGGGAAGAGTATATCAGGCTTGTCATACAAAGCTTGAGAGATATTGGTTACATGTACGCATTTATCATTTGGTTCCAGCTCAGTTTTGATCGAGCCACGTCTCTTTAGCGAATCCGCGGCCACACTGGAAGCAGAATCAGGCTATGTCATGGAGACATCGCCGGTGGCGGAATTCCGTCGATGTATTCTGGAGGGAACATGGACTGAGGCTGAGAGAGCGTTAGAACACCTTGGGGTCGCTGAGGATGATGGCCTTTGGGTATGATTCATTGTGCACCACTGAAGGGGGTGTTGTTTTCTTATTATCGCTCTGCGTCAGGAGGCAAGGTTCCTTATCAGTCAACAGAAATATCTCGAATACCTAGAAACAGGCAAGACAACGATGGCCTTACACGTCTTGCGAAATGAACTCGCATCCCACCATATGGACCCTGAGCAGCTACTCCCACTCTCAAGGTTTGTTGCTGGTTTTCCGCACTATATTTACTTTGTCGGGCTGCTTACTCGTCGCGTCTAGTTTGATTATGTGCACGGATGCGGCGGATCTTAGGCAAAAAGCGGGGTGGGATGGAGCCCATGGCTCGTCAAGGCGGCGGTTATTGCTCAATCTTCAAAGTGTGTCCATTCTTTACTAAGTAGTTGCAGAAACTGAGTCCCTCTCCTTGAGGTTTTATTCCGTCTTCCTTGATGATCCCCCCTCGGCGTTTTGTCACACTGCTGGACCAAGCGCGGTTACATCAGATTTCTCAATGCACATATCATAATGCTCCCCTAACATCTCAGCACTTCTCCCTTTATGCAGACCACGCATGTGATACGGACCTCTTTCCACGCATTACTACAACAATACTACAAGTACACAGCGATGAGGTGTGGAGTCTGGAATGGAGTCATAGCGGGAAGTTCTTGGCCAGTGCGAGCAAAGACAAGAGCGTTATTATTTGGTCTGTTGGGGTATGTATCATTCCAGATCCTGAGTAACGTTGGTGCTTATGCGACTGGATGGATGTCCTAGCCTAATCCAAACCCTGACATATCTCTTCATCTTCACCTACAAGACCACCAATTTCCTGTTGGGTGTCTCGCATGGTCGCTCGATGATACCATTCTGCTGTCGTCTTGCGAACAGTTCATCAAGATGTGGAACACGGAGGTTCGCCAGGTTCCATGTTCGAAGAGACCTTGATGTCTTAACTTGTTTCCAGTCCGGTATCTGCGTCCGAACCATCGAGGCCCATACGGAGCCCGTCTCAGCACTTGCCTGGGTGCCCGATGGGTCGGGGTTCATCTCAGCTTCCCAAGATCGAAAGATTAACCTATGGGTGAGGCGTTGTTGTCTTGCTACTTGCTGCCTTATAGACCGTTGCCTGTGCACAACTTTCCAGGGATCCGACGGAAAGCAACGCGATTCCTGGGGAATCACTGCCATTCGGATAACAGACCTTGCAGTTACTCCTGATTTCACACGTTTGGTCGCTGTTGGCGAGTCGGCGAGGGATCTGAACCCGATGTCGCCAACCACAAGGGGTGACTCGGTTGCGACCTCTGCCGCAAGCAGAAACGGCAATAACAACCCATCTCCAGCTGCCCCGAGAACGCGGGAGAACTTAATGATTGTTTACGACTTAACCACCAAACAACCAGAGTTGTAGGACCATTTCTTTTCAGCTGCGTTATAAAGCTCAGTGTTTCCTGCCTGCTGATCCCTGTTTTCCAGTACCGTCTCGCTAAGTGGCCAATTGACAAGTGTAAAGATTTCGAATGACTCCCAATATGCGCTTGTCAATCAGGCGCCAAATGTACGTTATGCATTTCTCCAGGGTTTGGGATCTAATGTACAAGTCGTCTGTGTTCAATCAGGAGATCCATTTGTGGGACTTATTCACGGGGCGTCTGGCCCGCAAGTACACGGGCCAGCGGCAAGGGCAGCACATAATTCGCAGTTGTTTTGGGGGTGTGGATGGCAACTTCGTGGTCAGCGGCAGCGAAGGTACACAATCCAGCCCCCCTTTCCATTTTAATCCACGCTTACCATACCACCACGTGATTAACTCACGACAAGATGGCAACGTTTATGTGTGGCACCGAGACCGTGCTATACTGCTCGACAAATTGACAGGCCATGGGAACGGCAGCGTAAACTCCGTCGCCTGGAATCCTAGAAACACACAGATGTTCGCGTCCTGCTCCGATGACTTCACCATACGGTTATGGGAGCCTTCGGCATGCGGACCGGACGGCGAGTCATCACGGTTAACCCACCGAACGGCGCATAATCGGCATGAGAGCGAAACCAATAGGAAAGGAAAGGGGAAAAACAGAGAATCCTGGGTTGAGGATGATTCTGTGTGAAGGACGACTACTATCTCAACTCCACTGACATTCCTCGATCCGGATAGTCCCGATCGGCGTCATCTGCACTCAACACAACGTGACACTCACAATCCATCCTCTTTTGCATTCACCCGTCGCGCATCTACATTTACGTTCTAGCCTTCAACCACTCACGACTTGCATGTAGACTGTTTTTCATAATAGCAATTTTAGCAAGGTTATATATTCAATCGCATCCGCTCACACTTTCTCAAACCCGCTTATGAGTTGCTCTATGCGCCAACATCCATCATTGTCGCCTCGCCTTCGAAAGGAGGTTAGTCTACTGTCGTTAATGTCTCACTCCCTCGACCTTCCACCCCTTCGAGAAGGTCAAGCGTGGAATTAATGGGGCCTAAGTGCCAGGGTCGGGATTCATGTCATAGTCCGTTGTTTGAGCGAAACGACGACGACGAATCACACAATTATGATAAGGTGATATGACTTCCATTAGCACATTCCCGTCGAAGGGTGGAATGACCCAAATCGAAAACACGACTAGTTGCATTATGCAGAGTAAAACAGATGCCATGTAAGATAGCGGGTTAGACGATGGTTATGAGAACAGGATTATCAAGAGATACCGCTACAGAACGCCAAAAAGGCAATGGGTTCCCCAAAGATTGTGTGACAGGCTCGCGAGAAGCACGGGTGCAAAGGTGAAATGGTACAAAAAATTTGCGATGACGGGATTGTGGTGGGAGGTACAGACAAGGTGTCCCGTTCTTGGTCATTCATTTCGTCGTCGAAGCACGGGATGGAACCAGACGACTGGTTAGTTGAGAATGGGCGCGATGCTTTGGCATGAAAAGTGAACACGTTGGTTCTTTCTTTGCGCTGACAGAAGGCTGCTTTTGCTGAGCAGTTGGTTCCAGGGGCTGAGAACCGCGTGTGCACAGTCCATTATGGGTGATTGGCTCCGTTTCTTGCGATAATGCTGGTGATACTGTCGGACGTTGACGAAGAGGCACAGGTCTTACAATTACCCTAGTACCCAAGGTAGGAGGGGAAAGCGAAGTCGACTCTGAGACAACGTTTTGGACGCGTTGGCGACTAGTACGAACAGCTGGCATTGGGAGTCGCATGCGTGGTTCAAACATGGTCCTCTGTATCTTCGAAGCTTCACTGCGCGTTTTCTGGAACAGACTTTTCTGCTGAGGGGCAGCAGACCCTGATACACAGATTTAAAGCTCTACACGATAGCACAGGCGGCACGATAAACAACTTACACCCTCGAGCTCGTTTCATCGGGGGGACGCGGTCTGTGAACTTAATCTCTTTCTGCTTTTTGCGTTCTTCCGCTTCAAGCCGCTGACTCTTCATCCGTGCGCTTATCTCTTGGAGCCGTTTTTCTTTCCTGGCACGGAGATCCTGCCAACATGTGAGATCGACTTTTTAAGCGTGGTAGAAGCCTCCTACGAAGAAGAGATCCCTGCATAACTTCGGAGGGGACGATGACCCAGAAGAGTACTCCTCTACTTCTGCTGGATGCTCTCGGAAACACTGTTGCCGCCATAGGTCTGATAAATTTTGAGCGCCGCAATGCCACACACATAAGGAATCGACCGTACCATTGGTATGAACTCGCAAATGCTGGGGGTGATGGCATCAGCAAGAATAAAAAAGACAGCTTAATAAGAACAGCTAACTGGAGTTGCGTCTTCAAGCCGTCGCAGGTTATCTGCAGAGCAAGACTCGAGAATGGGTCGAACTAGCTCGTAAGAGACGTTATCCCCCAAGCTAACAATCCCTATTAAAAGGAAAGATTGAGCCTGTGAGACTCTCCCATCAAGTTGGCGCTCACTATCAACATGCCCAACCGCCACTGAGCAGGCTGGTGTGAACAAAGAGAAGGCAGCCGAGATGCGATTTGATTGGGCTAACCTCGACGGCAATAGTGGACAAGAGATGGTATGCGTCTACAAGGCGAGTCAATTTCCGATGACATTTGGAGCAAAGTACATGAAACAGTGGCAAAAAGAGATACGGGTAGGTCGGGACAGTCGTCGTCGATAATGAATGAAATGATACGATGGCGCCGCACCGTCGTTGTCCGCCGGGGCTATATTCTCTTCTTGGACATGAACCCCGATATGGCACAAGTATCGCACGCTTTAAATTTCCTTTCTCGTACAACACACGCTTAGGTCCACCTTGCCTCCGCGTGTTCAGTTGCCTTCCCTCTCTTAGCATACTTTTACTCATCGCCGTTAAGCCACTGTAGAAATTTTTGTTTCGAGAACCCTCAACCCCCTTAAAGTCCCGATCTTATTAACCCAAGGCATGAGAAAAACTTGACCTGCTGCTCAGGTAGGCCGTGGACGTCCAGGTAAATGTACAATTCGCGAACCCGAATTGGTAGAATAATCATTAGCAATTGTCTGACGTATAGAGCCGCCACTCTGGAAAGTCTCGTGCGGGCTGTCGGTTGAATGCATTTTGCTTCGCAGAAAGAGAGACGGCGTCTCGGAACACTGTTCACGAGGCAGTGAATACCTTAAACGCTGATCTGAGGTTCGCCTTAACGGTGATGGCAGATAATTCACTCTGTTAGGAACGGGCCGAGAAAGATCCACCCATACAACAGTGTGTGCAGATACGATCGGGTTTAAAGATTTCTGAAACAAGAAAAAGTAAACTTACGGTTACCCAAATGTCCCGTGCAAGTCTCTGACGAGCATCGAGCGTAAAAGGTCCTGCTTCCTTTAGCAGCCTTGTCTAATGTGATGTACTGTTGCCTTTTATCTCGGCTTCTGCTAAAGAAAACCCACTACGGTAAGCGCAAGCGAAGTTTGAGGAGCCCTGATTATTCATACCATTCCATCTTAGTGAGCTATACGCCTCTGTCCGCCGACCAGCGCCTTTTTACACCCACCCTAAATGGGTGGCATAATGCCGGAATTGAAGAGGCGACATGAACGAAAACATAATCTCAGGGAGCTTCGGAGACCGCTCCGGAAGCAAACATCATGTCTGGTTAGTGAGGACCGACTGAACGGAGATCAATAGTTCGGCACATGGCCAAGTTTCTGCGCCCTTCCGAGTGACTCGGTGGAACAGCACAGTGGAAGATTGCACCTTATCACTCCCAAGCCCGCAACGTTCGCTGAGCGGTTAGCGGCTCATCTCACGAAGTACCAAATTCTCAAGCCGTGGAGTGGTACTTCCCACCGTTTATAAAGCCATGCTACCAAGCTTGGGCGTTTCCTACATTCGACCTTTTCAGTTCGTCTCATGCAGCGACCAACGCATAGCCGTCTGCACGTTCGCGATGCGCGTGACGCACACACAGTTTTTGAGGCCGTACGACAAGGCTTGCTCCGGCCCGTGACACGTCGTCTCAATGAGGTCGAGAGGTCAATGTTCATCGTATCAGGATCTATCTTCGTCTGGGAAGAGAGCGACGATGACTTGGGGTTGAAGCGATGGACGGATGGGCGCGTGTGGAGCCAATCCCGCATGCGCGAAGTGAGTCGAGTCATTTTTGACCGCTCCTCAGTCGCGCCGACTAGTTTCTAGCCATATCTATTTTATGACGAGAAGCCGTCAGATGGCGCACGTACAAACGACCATGCTTCTCGGTGAGTACTAGCATCACCGGCCAACCCCACCTGAAGCCTGATTTCTCGCAGTTCATCAGGAAATTTTCGATTCGTTGACGGCATTGCGAGAAGTGCACCTATTTCACCAGCGCTTTCGCATTACGACAGGAGCGAGCACCATCCACTGGGGCTTGTTAAACAAGCCTATTCTGCTTGGGTTCTCGAAAATCCGGAGGCCAAGCCCCGAAAGTGGCATCTGACGGCATATTTTACATACGCGGATCTGCACCAAATTCCGACTGCAGACCAAGATCCCGTCTTGCGCGGGGTGACAGTGCCAGTTGGGATATACAGGAGTGGAAAGGCAAGAACAAGAAACTCAGACGCAGGCTTGCAAGCATCGCCGCCTTCGTCGCCGCCACTTAATACCCACGGCGCGGCAGGCCCCAGTGTTTCGAACCAAGCTTCGGTTTCGCACACGGCGGAGTCGTCGACGACCCTCCCTTCCTTGCAGGTGGCAGTTGCCCCACAACTCTACGATCCACGTATGCAAAGAAGGGGGCAGGATTCCAGACACGCGGAAGACCAACGCATCATTCAGATGCTAAATTCGCGTCACGTCATGTAGACGTGAGTTTGATCGGATCACTTGAGGGTGCATGGTTTGGGCAGTGGACAAGTCGAACGTGGATTCTTGTGATGAACAGCGTGACACGATGCAGTGTAATCTTATACCCTACTCGATGTCTTCATCAGCATATCGTTTTGCGAATGCATTGGGAATACAAACAACAGAACGAGATATTATACACGCTACAGGACTTAATCGTCATCGTCGGAAGGCGGGTCATCGTCAGCATTTACTGCAGCTTGCATGGCGCCTACAAGATCATCTGATTGGCCCTTTTGTGCTGCAAGCCGTTGCCCTAGTATAACGCACGTAAATAGGTGCGAAGGATGACGGAGCGAAGTCGGGCATACGAATAAGCGTATGAATGGCCTGCTGCGTCTGCCTCTCTAATTTCGCTAACTTCCTTTCCATTTCCCTTTTAAGATCCCAATTTGGCCGTTTTGGCGCGATATTGAGGAGGTCCTGCATGTGTATGTTGAATAGCGTAAAAATTAGAATGAAACTTATCATTTACCAAGTCTTGGGCTCGTTTGGCCTCATCTTCGGCGATGATTTTTTCTGCTAATCCCTGAGCATTGTGCTCGATAGTGTCTTCCATCTCCGTGTCGGCTTGATGTTTACGCAACGTGCGCGTCTGGGGGTCGAAGTTTCGACTGCTCAAGACAGGTTCTTTGGCTTCCCCTCTAGAGTGAGCCCATCAGGGTTAGTTCCAACTAAGATATGAGGAGCATACTGAAAGTCTTCGACCTCGTCTCCGGCCCTTTTTTTCCGCAAGGCAAGCAATCGCGCCTTTCGTGCCTCCGAGGCTGCCGCAAGAGACATCAAGTATACTTAAAGTGAGAAGGAGGAGAGGTGCGTCGATGATTTGTCATCAATATCCCTCGACTCGACGCGTCTCACCGTGACGCGAATTGCCCTGCTAGTAGGAGCCTCTGGGAGCGTTCAAGCCGAATCTCAGCGCTCATCACTTTCAGAGAACCTCAATTCTGGAATGTGTCTGAAATGGCAAACGGAATTTCGCAGAGAAATCCGGAAAAGGACATATCACCAGCCTCCTTGGTATACTAATCGTGCATTCTGCATCTCAGCTGTCCCGCGTTTGGCAGACGCGCCACCGCCGTCCGTGAACCTAGAAGCCTTCCCTAGCGATAGCATTCGGTTTGAACACTTCTACAACAGGTTACATTGAATGCTGACGTTACATTGCCAGCAACTTCTCAATCATTGCGCACATAGGTTGGTAGTTCGACGGCCACATCCGGCCACTTCCTCCGAATGACTTTTTATAGATCATGGAAAGTCTACTCTCGCAGACAGGCTTCTGGAGGTCCGTCTCCTACGTTAGTATTGCGTCTTGATCTGACGACGTAAGCAGTTGACAGCCACCATAAAAATGGATTCAAAACGTGCAAACAAGCAGGTTTTGGACAAGCTCAAGGTAGAGAGAGAGAGAGGGATCACGGGTAAGCTAAAGCGGAATACGGATTGAAATTTTTGACCCGTCATCATGTATCAAGTCAAGGCACAAACGGCGAGGTTGGTTGTGCTAGGCCGTTCTCCGGGACGATGCACCTGACCGGTTGTAGTATGTTTTACCAACAGAACGAACATCGTTACCTCTTGAACCTCATTGATACCCCTGTAAGCAGTATTTCTCTGTCTGAGCGACACTCGTTTGACTTTGCCACAAAGGGTCATGTCGATTTCTCCTGGGAGGTTTCTCGTTCGTTGGCAGCATGCCAGGGCGCTCTTCTACTTGTCGACGCAAGCCAGGGTGTTCAAGCGCAATCTTTATCTGTATATCACGCCGCACGGGAGAGAGGTCTTAAAATAATTCCTGTTTTAAACAAGGTTATATTCCGCGCGAAGATTTTGAATCATTCTCAACGCACAGATTTTTAGATAGACCTTCCAGCTGCTCAGCCTGACAGAGTTAAAACGCAAATGCATTCAATTTTCGGTATCGATCCCGATGATGTCCTGCATATATCTGCAAAATTGGGACGTGGCATTAGTGCCGTGTTACGAGCGATCGTAGAACGCATTCCACCTCCGCCGGGGGATATAACGGGGAGATTAAAAGCCTTTCTGTTCGACTCCTCGTTGGTATCTCCACTCTTTCGGCGCTAATTATTGTTTTTAACACTCTCCAAGCTACGACAGGTACCGAGGTGTCATTTCCCTTGTCAGCATTCAGGACGGTGTCTTGCGTAAAGGTGTGTTTTCCCATCAGAGCACCAAGATATTGATCACATCCCTCGAAGGGGACAAAATCGCCTCTTGCCATACTCGAAAAAAATATGAAATTACAGACCTTGGTATCATGCACCCTGAAGAAGTCCCGACCGCTCAGCTTCTCCCAGGACAAGTAGGGTACATCGCTTGCAATATGAAGCAATCATCCGAAGGTAGGGCTCTAAACAATATCTATCAAATTAGCCTCACGGAGGGCTTACAGCTCATATCGGTGATACATTACATCGTGTCGGAGAACCAGTCGAGCCGATGCCTGGCTTTCAACCCGCCAAGGCTATGGTACGTTCAACTCTCCGCAAAATGAATGTGTGAGTTTACACAGTCGTATGTCAACAGGTTTTCGCCGGCATATATCCAATTGAATCCAATGACTTCCCCAAGCTGGAAGAATCCATAAAGAGGGTACAGTGGTTCGTCAAAGCGGACCGAAAATGGCTTCATACAGTATGACCTTGCCAACAGCTTACCCTGACAGACCGTAGTGTCACCGTTCAACGGGAATCATCTACCGCCCTAGGACAGGGTTGTCGACTTGGATTCCTTGGATCCTTGCATATGGATGTCTTCCGACAACGGCTCGAGGACGAATATGACGCAAACATTGTCGTTACGGCACCCACTGTACCTTATAAACGTTTGTCCTCGGATCATCGAAGTTATGAGGGAGCTAACATGGGTGCAGTGGTGTACAGGGACCGCACAGTGATCGTTAGTAATCCAACGGACTTTCCGGACGTCTTGGACACATCTGCGCACATCCGCGATGTCCAAGAGCCGATCGTGAAGGCCAGTGTCATTGTTCCAGAAGGTTTGTCCATCCTGTTAAGCCCAATGCCACAATTGAAACGAACCACAGGATACCTTGGGGAGATGATGGACCTCTGTTTTGAGCACAGAGCGGAGGACATTGATCACCGTTACCTGGAGACCTCAGGGGAAGGTTCGAATCGTGTCATGCTGACATGCACGATGCCTCTAAGCGAAATTGTGATGGACTTTTTTGACAAGCTAAAGAGCCGTAGTTCGGGGTTTGCCAGCTTCGAGTAAGTAAATGAATCCTGAGCGACCTGTCGGCCGAGGCTAATCCGATACAACGGCAAGTTATGAGGATGCTGGCTACAAACCGAGTAATCTTGTGAAGGTACATATCACAATTTCACAGAAGTTGGTATATTTTTTTTTATTGATATTCGATCAGATGACCTTCTTGCTCAACAACAAACCAGTTGATGCCCTGGCGCTAATTGTCCATCGGAGCGCTGAGCAGATGATAGGGAGGATGTGGGTAAAAAAGCTTCGTAAATAATGTTGCTCCCTCGATCATTGTGCGACTCTGGCTGATGTTTGGGTGATCACCACTCAGACAAGGTGATCCCTCGGCAGCTGTTCGAAATTCCCATTCAGGCTGTAGTTGGGAAAAGGGTCATAGCGCGTGAGACACTATCAGCCCTGCGGGCGGATGTAACTGCTGGGTTATATGGAGGTGCGTTTTTTCCACGTTGCACATGCAGCCCCCACTTTGGCATTGATGGGTGCCATTTATCAGGCCATTATGAGCGGAAGATGAAACACCTAGAAAATCAAAAGGAAGCAAAACGTAAAATGAAGAGGATCGGCCGCGTGGACCTTCCCCAAGAGGCTTTCTTCGACATCCTAAGTACAAAACGCCGCTGATGCAAAGGTCTCACGAAGATTATCGACGCCTGGACTTGTCTCTGCGATACGCTTGAATCCCTAGAAGTAATAAAGTACAAAAGCTACCATCTAGAGCTAATTACGACACAACATATCCACGATAACATACACGTGTGCGATAAAGCGTGCACAGTCAAAGTTCATTATCTTCGTCATCGTATGATTCCTTGATGAGGCTGGGTTGATTGAGTTTTCAGGCACAGACACGATTTAAGGCCTCACGTACCGGTACATCGAGGGTGGTGGGTGATCCCCGCTAGAGTGTATATTCTGTCAAGACGGATAGAGAGCTGAGGGAGACTCGCGTACTCATTGGTGACGTAGACGTCGACTAGATCAGGACGGACATAGTCGTAGTATGGGTTCACAACATCGACCTTGTCGACAAGGTCGCCATTCTCAAACCCAAGCACCCTGCTTGGATCGGCAAAGTCCAGTGCGCCATATTCGTGGTAGAGATTCCACAGCGGTGTCAACTTGAACTGTCCCGCACATACCATTATCGGTGTGCTGTGTGCACGGGCTGCAGTCGCTGTCAAGAGAGAGCCGGTGACAGCGAACATGCCACCATTTGCAAGAATAGCATGAGCCCCAAGAATGACCTTGCTGACACGAGACATGAGGGCATAGATCGATGAATCGGGAACGAGAAATGTGGAAATTCCCGAGGAAGATAGTGAGCGCGCCATATCGTGGCCCCCATATCTGAGAGGAGGGGGGGGAAGGTGGTGTAGGTCAGCGTGGGGTGGTTAAGTGACTCTTGTCGCCGGACTCACGAAGGACCGCTTTCTGCAACGATGACAGAGAACTTATGATAATGCGCGGCGGATTTTAGATACATTTCCACAGTCCTTGATCTGCCGATTGTTAGGATAATTTCGCTGAGAACTGCCAGTCAGTATGTGGGGGATGAAAGATTGTAATTTCGGGAGGGGGAGGGGGGGGGGGAGGC
>QFDX01004139.1:846-14552 GCA_003315875.1 Lactifluus piperatus | reverse complement strand
GGCCTGGGTTGTTGCTGCCAATCACACGTGGGAGGTTGATCAGAAGATTGTTGTGAGGGCTGACGATGATTCGGCAGACGATGGGAATGAAAACCATCATATGAGGTCGAAGCGGCACTACTGCGATATTGGATGTAAAGCCGGCAGAAAAGTCATTTGAAAGCTGAGGATGATGGGGAGGAGGAGTGCCGGAGGGGAAAGTGCTTAGATTATGGAGTTGACTTTGAGCAAAATGCATGGCCGGTGAGCTGGCACTAGGAGAGCGGCTGCGCTGAGAGGAGGGCGAGCCATGCTGGGAAATTTTGGTGTTCCTGTTGTTTGGCGTTGAACATCATTTGTTGATAAGCCCATTGTGCAAATTGGGCGTTATGATCGAAATACACGCCCGGAGCTGGAACTTGAGTTTGCTGAGATGGATGGATTGGGTATGGTTGCTGGTGGGGGTTTCGATAGATAGAATGGCTGTGTATGCGCATTCCAACCCGCCTGCTGTTGTTGGACAGAGTAGGGATAATGAGAGGGTTGTGTAGAAGTAATCTTGGAGGAAGGAGAAGAGGGGTCAGTAGCAGGGGACACGCTATGGTGAGGAATAGATGAGTTGTTTGAGACAGGGGGATCCATTGCGTGATTTTATGGAGGGTGTAAGTCTTGAGTGAGGATGATCTCCATGGACCAATAAAGAGGGGATGGGAGTGGGACTGGAGAAAGAGAGAGAGGAGAGGAGAGGAGAGTGTCAAACTGGTTGTTTTGTTGTTCATGGAGAGATGCCTGCGGACGAGCCGAAGGAATGATAGAGAATAGATTGAAAGCGTCGGGGCGAATTGAACATGCGACAAATGGTGATATATAGTTGAGCTCGCTATGTTTTGCGATGACTAGATGAAGATAAATGGACACTGAAGTTGAGGAAGCTCCAAGCGAGCGCTGATTTGAGTTGGCCGGGGTTGAGCAAGAGAAAGAGCAACATTAGAAGTAAAGAAGATCTTAAGAACAGTGGAACGTACTGTCTGGCCATCTTAGTATCGGTCTAGACCCATCATATGTGATGTGGCCCATGTGGGGCCGATGGTTGGATTGGGCCGATCGGATCGCCACCGTTCCCGCGTACCACGTTATTACATTTACCTTTTGTGTTCAGCTTACTCTTTAGCTCGCGCCGTGTCCCGTCATTACCAGTGCGCGCGCACCCATTACATCGTCATCCAACTAGTCCTCATCGGGGCCCTTAAGCCTTAAAGCTTAAGGCCCCGCGTTATATCTACTGCCAGACCAGCACACGACCACCTCAGTTCCGTGCACGCGCGCAGATACTGAGTTACAGCTGTCATTATCTAGCCTTATCCCGCGCTCGTTACTCCAGTCTCTTGTGCAAGACTGTCCTCACTCCTTAGATCAAGGTACCCATAACTTCAACAGCCGAAGCTTGAAGGCGCCATGTTCCTGCAACTGACTTGTATACGTATGGGTATGGGATGTATATATATGCATGCGCAGTGGCGGCTTTCTTTGCAACTTTTTTGGTAACTTTCGCTTCGCCGGGATTGCCTCCAGGAGGAGGACAGCATGAAGGCGGAATCATTGCAGAAGGGAAGATAGAGAGGAAGTGTCGTGAATCTGTCCCGAGGCTCATAAGGCTCGGGTAGATAGCGGCACGCCGCCCGATACGCTAAAAAGGAAATTTCTCACATGATAACGACGACTTGACTTCGGGGTTTGAGCGCTTTGAGCTTTCCTTACTCACACACGCACATCATCTGCCATACCAATACACTTCAATAATATTGTGATACAAGTTTACCTTTTCTTTACCAACTTCAGGTAGCATGGTAAACTCTTAGCCATGTTTGAATGAAATCCATTCACAACCAAATGATTTGTTGACAATTCAAATGTTTTTTTTATCAAGAAGGTAATGCAAATACATTGTGTGCTCAACATCTTATCCCGGTATATACATGCGTTGTCTTGCAAAAGATTGGGACTTCAAGTTTTGCTGATGTTCGTCGGCCGTGCGTGCACGTCGGGATCCCGGGGGGGCTGAAGCCGCGATGGGAGCAACCAGTCCGCCGTGTCGCTCATCGTCGCGATCTTTGTCCTTTTCCCGTCCACCACGTCTAAACGAGTCCAGCAACCGGCCGTGCGATGATGACGAGCGCAACTGTGTCGACACAGAATGCCGTCGCGGCAATGGAAGATGAGCGGTGCGAAGACGCAATTTCCAGTAGATTACAATATTATCGACTCTCGGACTGTGGGCAGAACGGAATGAATAGAACAAAATTGAATGCGAGGTTTCCCTCGATGGTGGGTCCATGACGTAGCGCAGAGGAACTCGGGTTCCAACTCAGATTCCTGTGTGCCAATGACGTAGACTCCGAGAATACTGACCTCTAGGTCGCCGGTAACATGTATGATGGTTCAAGTGACCCGATGGTCGCGTTTACAGGTCACGTTTGAAGCGCAGAAGATAAGCAGCTTTTGCCAGAGTTGTGCTGTAGCAGTGCAAAATCATCATAGAGGGGCTCCATCGTGTGTCGAATATCAATGAAACATTGATCGCTCGATGGTGTCTAGCAGCGTCCGGAGATACGGCAAGAGCTGCTTGCGTACGAGAGTTTCTATGTCGAGCAAGCTGAGTCGCTTCTCGTCGATGGCCGTGAACCTCTGAAGCGTCCAATGACATGGCGGTCACATCTCCTGTCCCAGGACAATCACTGGCGCACATCCGAATCCCTTAGCCCCGACATATGATGCAGGCATGAGTTCCTGCACTGATAGGACCCATTCGACAGTCTCTTTGGCGAATTCGTACATGAACTCATCCGCACAGTGGATGTCGCGGAAGCGGGTGGCTTGTTGGACAGTTACGACAGTTTATGTATCTATGGGATGATGGAAGCTGGTGAAAGAATGGAAGCCGCATTTAATGAAGTGGTGAGGGGTAAAGCTTGCCACTGGGACAGTGATAGAATTACGAAAGTACATGCTGGCCATGGATATCCGGGGGACTTGTGGTCATGATGGGACAAGAACTGGTAAGAATATGAATATGGGCCATAGTAGGAAGTATACATATAGCACAAGACATACAATAGTAGGCAGTCTGCCCGCTCCTGTGGAGCAATCACCGTGACATTCCCTTGCTCACCACCACTGCAGAAAACGTGGAATTTCTGAATGATCAACCATTCTAGGATTCACAGGATGTCCTGCTGCCTGTCGTTGCTCGATGAATCGTCTACATGCAGCCTCGTTCATGCTTCCTCGAGGAAATCGAAGCTCCTTCAGATTTGACAAGATGTCCAGAGCCATTTCTTCATTCTCAGGACATAGAGAACGTCCAAGTTCCTGGACGAACTCATTTTGCACTCCAAGTATCTTTACATTACTGAAAGGTCTGAGGAGGTCGCGCCACTGTGTACGGTCGACCTTGTTGTGCCACACTGACGACCTTGTGGTGAACTCTTCGTGACAAAGGATGAGCTCTTCAACAATGGAGAGTACTGGCCCAAGCCCACTGAGAATTTGCACTGCGGACGATACCTGCCAATTCAGGTGTCCGCATTTGATCTCCATGTAGAAGGGGCTATCCGGCTCATTGGAGGCCTTCTTCATACAAAATCTGTCACTACAGAAATTGAGTCGGATCGCGCCTAAGTCGAAATTCTGTAATGTGAGCATGAACTGCGACAGGTGTGGGATCGCGAAAGTGGGTTGATTGAAAAAAGATACTTCGAAAAGGTTAAGGAGAGGAGCGCGGATGCGAGCAAGAACGTCTTCCAAGTAAATACTCCAACCTCGAAAGAAAAAGATGCGAAGTTTTGGGAGTGTGATGTCGGTCATGACCGATGCGCCAGGCAGTTGAGGATCAATGTTATGGCTAGGGATAGGGGAACGAAACCGGATCGTCAGTTCCTCCAGTTGGGGCATGAGTGAAAGTCGTGCGAGTAGATGACTTGGGGGAAAGTACGCTGATGGCAGGAAATCCTCAAGCGAGAGCATGACAAGGCCCACTGTAGTCATGAGCAATGGAGATCCTATCGGGAGAGCAACTGCACATAGTCCAAAGTAACGTAGAAATGGTGCTTGAAATGTCCTCGGAAGGACCGATATTGCATAGCCATCGGTTTGAGATGCGATATACATTCGTTCCAGAAGTGGGAATGGCCCATCCATGACCGCGATGATGTTCGGCAAACTTGAGGTTGGTAACGCAAGCATAATATGGTGAACACGGTCACGGTGCTGGAGGGCAATCCGTATGCTCTTCTCATCCTCCGCAGTTGTCCATCGGTGCTTGTGGGAATAATAGATGGTGAGTGGTAGAGGGGGCGAGTGTATGAGCATATCGGCTACTGGCGTTCCATAGGTGCACAAAAGATGAAGATCGAGTCTAGATGGTGACGCAAATATGATGGACCGCCGCTGTCGGCAGACCTGCGCCACCTTGTACCACCAACGTTGGCCGGCCCAAGGGGGAACGGAATTTATCTGGTGCCATTCTTCGTCTTGTATACCCAGTTGCAAGAGATAGAATATGTTGAAAAGTACGTCGTCATTGAGGGTAGGTGAGCGCCGTCTCACGCTGATGGGCTCTATTGATTCGTGAGTTGGTGCAACTTGGTGGACGGAACAGTGACGCCAGCTGTTGGACACACTTGACAGACGTTGGCCAAGACTTCCATGGCAAATAGTATTAGACCAGCAAGTTGGCATGTCAGTAATGTGAGCAACGACGGGGATGTGATTGAAGATTGAAGGAGGCCTTACGGGCGGCCTTACGTCGGTGCGTGGTGCCAGTGTGTATTGTTTGCCTAAGGCAGTGCTGAGCTATTCCAGAAACGGGACGTCGGCGCCTGACACCAGACGGATGAGGTCTTCCTTCTTTCTATCCCGGCCTCTGCAGTAGGGCTCCGATCTTACCGTATACGTATACGGGATACGGCCGTTGCAAAGCCGGAAGTATACGGTGTTAAACGAAGACGGTACAGTACAGTAAACAACGGACATTTTGTGCAGCAATTGTGCTATAGACAAAATAAGGGTTGGTACCAAAGTTAGAATTGTTAAAAACTCAGTTCAAGCTCTGACAGCGTTCTGCACAGCCTTCCCTCCACACCTCACCAGGTACTGTACAGTACCCTTGGGACCTCCATATGGCCTCTATCCCTGGCCCCATCTCGCCACATGCCGTCGGTCTCTTCACCTCTCGCATTCGTCTAATCCTCTGACGCACAATACGCCCCACAGCTCACTCCACCGTGTGCGAACGTCGCGCCACAGCCGCGCCAGCCACGCAAGTCTATAGGAGAGCGATGCAGTCAGATGTATCGGCGCGCGGCTCGTGCACGTAGCACAATATGTGCGATCGTTGTTCTCTGTAACGTGAAAGGTGCGGCCGTTGGCCATTGATGGTCTCCAGCAGCGTACGGAGCTGCGGTAAGAGCTACCCGCATACGAGACCTTCGAGGTCGGCGCAGTGCGAGGCGAGCTGCTTGTGGACTATGGCCATGAAATGCATCGATTACCTCGAGGTTACACCGCCATCTGGTCCGAGGCCAATCACACTTCCCGGTCCGAATCGCTCCTCCAGACGTGTAAGACAGTGGATATGGCCCGGGGTGCCTGCCTCCTGGTTGGGCCAACTCGACGATCTCCCTGTGTGATGTCGTTTAGAGTTGGAACACCGGAAAGGTACGTAGAAGGGACATTTGGAGACACGTAATGGGATCTTGAGAACAGGTAAGAGATAGCGAATACATCTCTTTGTGGCTCGTTCTATTCCACAAACCCGGAGTCTTAGACTTAGATACAATCAGAGCAGTAGCTTGCTGAGCTATCCCAGAAATAGGACGTTAGCGCCTGAGGTCATACGGATGAGGCGTCTTCTTATCTTCCCGGCCTCTGCAGGTATCCTCAGGTGTCACCAGGCTAAAGTTAGAAGAAAACTTAACCTTTGATTTTCAAGGTGAACAACAGGCATCCTTGAAGTGCTTGTTGTGCTATAGACAAAATAAGGGTCGGTCTCGATTCAAGCAGTCCTCTGGTCACTTTAGACCTGCTCTATCGTATGCTACATGGTTATGACATTCTGCAGCCTTTGCTCCATCACTTACCATGCACCGCTGGGACCTCCACCTGGTCCCAGCGTGCTCGCCACATGTCGTTGGTCTCCTCACTTCTCGCGTTAATGTCACCTTCAACATAACACGTCCCACAGCTCACTCCATCGTGTGCGAACGTCGCGCCACAGCCGCGCCTGCCACGCAATCTACAGCTGCGTACGGAGCTGCGGTAAGAGCATATCGCATATGAGAGCTTCGAGGGTCGGCGCAGTGCGAGGTGAGCCACTTGTCAACTATAGCCATAAAAGCATCGAAAGCCTCAAGGTCACACCGGGATCTGGTCCGAGGCCATTCACACGTACGAGTCCGAACCGCTCCCCCAGACGTGTAAGGCAGTGGACATGGCCCGGGGGTGCCTGCACGGGTTGGGCCCATTCGATGGCCTCCTTGGCGAACTGTTGGTATGATGTCGCCTAGGGTTGGAGCACAGGAAAAGTATGTAGAAGAGAGATTTGTAGACAATGGAACGAAGAACGAAGATGAATGAAGGGAAAACGAGAGAGCCGTTTGTGAGTCCGCTCGTGGGTCAAGCTAGGCACGCGCAATGGAATTAAAAAACGGGGGCATATGCTCGGGCGGCTGCACTCACCTTTAGATACTATGCCCTCCGTAGATGGCAATTTCTGATGGTGGCACAGTAGAGGTTAAGCGATGAAGTAGGAGCTGCTAATATGGGTGCTGCTCCCATCGGCTATGGTTGAATGTGTGCCAGTGATTCTGTAAGAGGGGTTGCCTAAGCTACCCCCTGTACTAGGAGCGACATAAGTTGGGTGATAAACTGACATGTGGGCTTGTGTAGTAACTCTACTTCCCTTTCAACGTCGACGGCCGTGTAATCACCCTTGGGTACCGTCACAATTCTTAGCCAACAAAAGGGCTGAGGGCAGACTCGGAGGACGGGACAATGTTTATCAAGTCAGCGCGCACACCGATTCTCGGATTGTCTCCGAGTGTTCATCATATCACCCATTGGCCGTAGCAGCCAGCATATATCATGGTATCCAGGTAATCAAGGGAGTGAAATGGGAGCATTGGGAGGGATTAAAGTATAGTCAGCATTACGCACGGGGGGGTTAGAAGAATAGAGTACAAGGAAAGCAAAAATCACAGGAATAAAAAAGGTAAACTAAGGTAGTCCGTTGTGAGTCTACGAGCTACAAGAATCTCGCAAGTAACCAACCCAGCGCTCCTATCGGGTCCCACGCGAGCAATATAGAGCCTACCCCTCGTATACGAGCAGTGGTAAGGTCCAATGGCATGACGTGGACCTCCTTCACATGTCATACACCTCATCCAGGTACAGTTTGAAGCTTGAAAATGGGAGAAACGTAGTATTGCACGCAATCAGGCGCGGGCCCCACTTGTGCATCACCCGACATGCGTATACGGCCGGTGCATAATACCACCGCCAGCTCACCGTCAACCGAGGCGTGGTTGTGCACAGGGGGAGGGGTGTGTCGGTGCTGCGTGCACGGAGAGTGATGGCGTTCGTTAGTTGTGCGCACACGTCGGGATCCGGCAGAGCTCCAATGCAGTGACAGAATCAGCAAATCTACAATCGGGACTGCCATGTCAATCATCTTCGGGATCGTTGTCACGTCTCGGACGGCGGCCACAGCAACGGAAGATGTCAGTTTATGTTTTCTGTCGATGTTGACAGCGGAAACTCCAGCGCTAAGCGAAGCCATCGATCGATCACGTGGACACCACCAGGGGAGGGTTGGTAACGCCGCACTAACGCGGTCGTGATGCTCCTTCAAAGCCATGAATAACGTCAAGAAATTAAAATGTCACGGTTTCCCAGCAGGCTTTCCATACGCACTCGGTCTCCTCACTGCCCGCATTTTTTCAGCCTTGATACATAACCTATCCCCACATGTTCTTCAGCGTGAGCGGAGGTCCCACCACATTGCCTGCCACCTTGTTAACTGACCCGTGCAGTGTGCTACGCCAGCCTGCAGGGGACTGGAAATTCCTCACGAAACTGTGCTTGTAGCACCATATATGCGATCTATGCTTCTCGTGGCGCCAGAAGGTCGCATCGTTGTGTTGAAGCAGTGCACATGATGACGTTCTAGCACGTGCAAAGTGTCTATAAGCAGCATTTGCAGTTTGATGGTATCGAGCGTTCGGAGCTGTAGTAAGAGTGTTGACATAGGAGAAAGCTTCGATGTCTAGGCAGAGCGAGGTGAGTTGCTTATCGACCATTGAAATGTAAACCTGCTCTCATAGGAACGTTCTTGCTTGTATTCACGAATGAGCCCCACCTCGTTCATGTCCGACGACTTCGCTCTGCCAGTGCTTCCAAATGAAGGCTTCAACATCTCCTCACAGTCGGCAGGAAAAAAATGTACGTATATATTCACGTGCCGCAGACGTTCCAACCACGGGCATCGTAGGTTGAGGTTGTACTCTCTCACCCCCTTCGACACCACTAGAACTCGCGCAGGTATTGCCTCGCACGCATCCTACCTGTTAAATTGACACCTTAACTTTCTACCTTTTAATCGTGCGTATGTGCATGCATATGCAATTCAGTCATCTTGCAACCGCGACCGATTTTCCACCCCGTGTAGCTGTTGGTACAGTCAGCGATCTGCCCATACGACCCACCCCGACCCACATATCATCCTTTGTTCCTGATTTCAGCCACAGAGCTGAGTCTTCGCGTGCGGCACCTGTATCCCTCGTTCTTTTTGGTCTGTTGGCTCACTTTCTGGGAAGTGCTGTGCGAGACTGAAGTGGGTGCAGAGAATCGGCAGCAGCTACGGTTGATTGTTGTGATTTTGTAAGAGGGGAGGGACTGCTTGCCACCTGCCCCTGGAGCCTCTCGATGATGCGTTCGAAAGTTATTGGCAAGTTACTAGTGCATAAGACGAGTCATAGGTTGACATCTGCGCTCGTATGTGGATTCCACTTCGCGTCCATTGTCTGCCGACGGCGGTGTAATCATCCTTAGTTAGACACAACGGCCGAGGACGGAACAATGTTTATTACAGTAATAAAGTGATTGTGTGGGCGGACACCGACTTCCCGATTGATTTTCGGTATAGCAAAATCTGTTGATACAAAAAGGCAAGACAATACTACCAAAGTACTCGCAACTTCTATACCAACAGATATACCAGTATCAAGGTTAACAGGGAAACGAAATCGGTGGGTTTCAGCTATGGTCAGAATTACGCACAAGAGAGAGAAAGCAACGAACAAGAGGAACGGAATACACTATACAAGGAAAACAGAAATTAAACGAGACAAAGAAAACGCTAATGTGGTCCGTCCTCAGTCCACGGGATATAAGGAAACGCCCAAGCAACCATCCCAGAGCTCCCCTCGTCGGGCGCCAGCAATAAATAGTCCTCACCAGGCCTGTATAAAGCGCCACTGCATGATCTCATCGCGAGCACAGGGGATGTCCGTGCCGGTATAGCGTGTACTGAGAGTGGTGGAGTCCGCGGCCGTGCGTACACGTCGGGATCCAGGGAAGCGTCGAGGCGGCGATAGGAACAGCGAGTCCGCCGTGTCGCTCGTCGTCGCGGTCTTTGTCGTTCTCCCGTCCAGCCCGTCCAAACGAGCCCAGCAGCACGCCCTGCGATGATAACTTGCGCAACTGTGTCGACACAGAATGCCGCCCCGGAAATTGGAGATGTGAGCGGGAAGACGCAATTTCCGGTAGGTTACAACATCCAGACGGGAACATAACAGAACGAGTCGAATTGAATGCGACATTTCTGTCGATGGTGGGTCCATGACGCAGCGCAGAGGAACCCGGGTTCGAACTCAGATTCTTATGTGTCAGAGACGCAGATCTCGAAAATACTGACGTTTCCGCCGGCAACGTGTATGATGACTGAAGCGACCCGACGGTCGCGTTTACCGCGCAGAAGATAGGCGGACTTTGGCAGCGTTGTGTTGAACCAGTGAAAATTCATGATAGAGGCTCCATCACGTGTAGAGTCTCGATGAAAAGCATTGGCCGTTCGATGGTGTCGAGAAGCGTACGGAGACGCAGTAAGAGTTGCTTGCGTACGAGAGTTTCCAGGTCCACACACGGCGAGCTGAGTCGCTTGTCGACGATGCGCGTGAACTTCTGAAGCGTCGAATGACACATTGCATCCTGTCCAACGCCGATCACTGGCACATGTCCGAAACCTTCGGCCCCGGCATATTATGCAAGCATGAGTGCCTACAATGATTAGACCAACTCGACGGTCTCCTTGGCGAATTCACAGACAGACTCGTCCGCAAAATGGATGCCATGGAAGCGAGTGGCTCCTGGGAAATTGCAGCAGTATGTATGTCCATAGGGTGATGGAATCTGGTGAGAGAATTGAGGCCGTATTTGACCAAGTGGTGAGGGGTAAAGCTTGTCGCTGGAACAGTGATAGAATTACGAAAGTACATGCTGGCCATGAAAATTTGGGGGATATGGCCAATTGGGTTCAAGGCAAATGCTGAGGCACATGCTTGGCGTCGCAGCCTGATCTTTGAGATGTTTGTGGTCATGATGGGGCAAGAACTGGTGTGAATGGGGGTCATTGTAGGAGATAAACAGGTAGCACAAGACATACAATCTTCAGGATATCATAGGCGGTGTGCCCGCCCCCTGCGGCGCCATTACATTCACCACAGCAAATAACGCAGTACGTCTGAACTATCAAGCCTTCTAGCATTCACAGGATGTCCTGCTGCCTGTCGTTGTTCGATAAATCCTCTACATGCAGCCTCATTCTGGCTTCCTTCAGGAAATCGAAACTCCTCAAGGTTTGGCAAGATGTCCAGAGCCATTTCTTCATTCTCAGAAGGTAGAGAAAGTCCAAGTTCCTCGACGAACTCATTTTGCACTCCAAGGATCTTCAGGTTGCTGAAAGGTCTGAGGAGATCGCGCCATTGCGTACGGTCGACTTCGGTGTGCCACTCTGGCGATTCTGTGGTGTAGTTCTCGTGACAAAGGGTGAGCTCTTCAACAATGGAGAGAACTGGCTCAAGCCCTCTGAGAATCTGCTCTGCGGACGATACCTGCCAGTCGAGGTGTCCGCACATGATCTGCATGAAAAAGGGGCTTAATGGCTCTAAGGAGGGGTTTCTCATACAAAACCTGTCGCTGGAGAAGTTGAGCCGAATCGCGCTTAAGTCAAAGTGCTGTGATGTGCGCATGAACTCCGAGAGGTGTGGAATCGCAAAATCGAGCTGATTGAAAAAACCGATTTGGAAACGGCCGAGGAGAGGGGCGCGAATGCAAGCAAGAAGACTTTCCAAGTAAGCACTCCAACCACGGAAGTAAAAGATGCGAAGGTTCGGAAGTGTGACGTCGGTCATGACAGTTGCGCTTGACAGTTGGGGCTCGATATTACGGCTAGGGATAGGGGAACGAAAATAAATGATCAATTTCTCCAGCTGGGGCATGAGTGAAAGTCGTGCGAGTAAATGACTTGGGGGAAAATACGCAGATGATGGGATATTCTGAAGCGAGAGAGTGACAAGGCCCACTGAAGTCATGAGCAATGGAGATCCTATCGGGAGAGCAACTGTCTTGAGTGCGAAGTCGCGTAGAAGTGGAGCTTGAAATGTGCTCGGAAGCACCAGATTTGCATCGTCGCGGGGTTGAGGCGTGATATACATTCGTTCCAGAAGTGGGAATGGCCCACCCATGACTGAGATGATGTTCTGCAAACTTGAGGTCGCTAACCAAAGGCTAATATGTTGCACACGGTCACGGTGCTGGAGGGCAAACCGGATGCCCTCCTCGTCTTCCGTAGTTGTCCCAACCTCGTGGAAATAATAGATGGTGAGTGGTAGAGGGGGCGAGTGTATGAGCATGTCAGCTACTGGTGTCCCATAGGTGCACAAAAGGTGAAGATCGAGTCTGGATGGTGATGCAAATATGATGGACCGCCACTGTCGGCAGACCTGCGCCACCTTGTACCACCAAAGTTGGCGATACCAATGAGGCACAATACCCAGGTTCTCCGCCTCCTCTTCGTCTTGATTGCCTAGTCGAAGGAGATAGAATATGTTGAGAAGTATGTCATCATTGAGGGTATAGACAGGTGACTGTCGTCTCTTGTTTGTGGGCTCTATTGATTCGTGAGTTGGTGGACGGAACAGTGACAGCAGCTGTTAGACACACTTGACAGACGTTGGCCAAGCCTTCCAACGAGAGGAAGACAAATAGTGGTAGACCAGCAAGTTGGCATGTCAGGAATGTGAGTAACGACGGATGTGGTTGAAGATTGAAGGGGGCCTTGAGGCCTTTACGTCTGCCTCGCGCTCAGTGCGTGGTGTGTATTGTTTGCCTATTGCGGTGCTGAGCTTAGTGAGCTATCATATCCCAGAAATGGGACGTCGGCGCCTGAGACCAGCGGCACAGACTCGGAAGAGGGCGACTTGGCGGTCTTTAGGGCCCGATCGGGTCCCCGGTCTTGATGAAGCCGTATGCCTCGGTCCAGGTTTTGAGGCTGATGAAGGCAAACTCCCACGGTCCTGAAGCCAGATGTCACATATGGTCACAACGTCTTGTATCAGCTTTTGAAATTTAGCGTATGTGTGACAGGTCGAATAAGGAAAGTTCTTAGCCGAAGCTTACTCATGTATTACGCAATTGATCTAGCCACTTTAAAAAACATTTAAATACATTAAATGCACGACCTTTTTTCTTTTTAAATTAACAATAATATTGAATTAATTTCTGTGTTTTTTGTAGCCGAGCAGACAACGCCACGTGATGAAGGGAAAGGGGAGCGCGCCACCTTGTTTATCACTTCCCACGATGTGGGGTGGGTCTGGTATGTTTTTTTTTCTTGTTTCTATCACAGAACTGACCTTTTTTCCATCTTTTATTTAGAATATAAACCTTTATTAACGACACGGCCCTCTTCTGTGGCCGGCCTCGCGTGCAGGGGGCACTGAGGGGGCACTGCTGTCCCCTCCTGGCACTACTGGTTGCCACAGTGGTGGGTCCCACCCTCGCGCCGGTGCGGGGACAGCAGCAGCGGCTCGAGGACGGCAGCAATGGCAACAAGAGGACCGCGCACAAGGACAAGGACAGCAGCAGCAGCGACGCGAGGGCAGCAGGGGCGGCGGCGTGCCCCTCGCGCTGTGGTCCTCGCTCCCCTCACACCGTGGTCACCACGGCGCGAGGGGCACGATGAGAACAGCACGATGGGCGCGAGGGGCGTTCGGACAGCAGACGCGGCGTCGCGAGACCACGGTGCAAGGACAGGACGGCGGCCGCGCGCCTCTCGCGCTGTGCGTTCCCCTCAGGGATGCGAGGCACGCGAGGGGCGCAAGGGGCGTGAGGCAGCGGCACGAGACCACGGCGCGAGGACAGTAGGGGTGGCGGCGTGCCCATCGCGCTGTAGTCCTCGCTCCCCCCACGCTGTGGTCACCACGGCGCGAGGGGCACGATGACAACAGCACGAGGGGCATTCGGACAGCAGACGCGGCGCGCGAGACCACGGCGCAAGGACAGGACAGCGGTGGCGGCGGCCGCGCGCCCCTCGCGCTGTGCGTTCCCCTCAGGAATGCGAGGCACGCGAGGGGTGCGAGGTGCGCAAGGGGCGTGAGGGACGCGAGGGGCGT
>QFDX01004120.1:0-28503 GCA_003315875.1 Lactifluus piperatus | reverse complement strand
ATTTTCTAGTGGAAAATATAAGCTAGAGCAACACTAAGAAGACAACTTGTAGAAAGGGTAGACCATGTCATGTACTACTGTATAGCCTTTTGTGTTAACAAGCAATATATGCTATAATATATTTGACTGTGTATTTGTTGTGGGACAGACCAGTAAAGGAGTGAAATATAATACCACTAGAGGTACTATAAGCTAAAACTAAATAGAAAGCATGCTTAGAAGAATCACAGTAGTGACGGTACTCTTTTGTCTTATAGATGCAAGTTTACATCCTACAAAGTGTCAAGAGATGCTGATGTCCATTAGAAAGACAAGGGTAAACTAATGCCACCTCTTAACTAAACAAGCTAGTACCCTCTTAGCCACTTACATCTCTGCCCCTTCTCTTATTCCACCATGCCCCATCCCTTCTATCAAGCCCCTAAATCTCTGGCAAAACAGTACTGTCATTCTTCTAGCATGCCTTTCTATTTAGTTTTTGTTGGGGACCAAGCCTAATGCGGAAGGCACAGGATACTCTGAGGGAGTGGAATGACAGACTATGACCGCATATTATTAATATTAGTAATACCGTATATATTTCGCCAACCCCAGAAAGGGGTAATATACTCTCCTTCTCCGCTCGGTTTCCCCCATATCCAATTCACTTAGCTGCCCTAACCTCAATAAGAGGGCATCGGTGTCTCTTTGCCACTTTCTGTGCTGCAAACTTACATCCACAGTATGTACACATGGGTTGTGAGGCGCCCTCCACAGCTTCTTCAGCCACTTTGTAGAGGTACTGTATACTAAATAGAAAGCATGCTTAGAAGGATCACAGTACTTTATAGCCTTATAGATGCAAGTTTACATCCTACAAAGTGTCAAAAGATGCTGATGTCCATTAGAAAGACAAGGGTAAAACTAAGGCCACCTCTTAACTAAACAAGCTAGTGCCCTCTTAGCCACCTACAGTATACCTCTGCCCTTTCTCTCATGCCACCATACCCCATTCCTCCTATGAAGCCCCTGAATCCCTGACAAAAAAGTACTGTGATTCTGCTAGCATGCCTTTCTATTTAGTTTTTAGCTTATAGTATCTCTACTGGGATTATATTTCACTCCTTTACTGGTCTGTTCCACAGCTCATACACAGTCAAATATATTATAACATATATATTGCTTGTCAAGACCAAAGGCTATACAGTAGTACACCACATGGTTTACCCTTTCTACAAGTTGTCTTCAGTTAGTGTTGCTATAGCTTATATTTTCCACTTTTGTAGAAAATCAAATCAAATAGATAGAATTATGGAAATATTTGAGCATATAGGTCTCTAAGAAAGCTGGGGGGGTTCTCTGCAAACACTAAGTGATCTGAGCTGCCAGTGAGGAGATATTGGGCAAAAAGGTGCAAGCCATCAAATAGCAAAATATGTTTTTTTTTTTTACATTTTTCTATGTTTTTCTATGTTTTTCTATGTTTTTTTAAATGTTTTTTTATACTTTTTTATTTTATCTATCTTATTCTATCTAATCTATCTAATCTATTTTAAGCATTGATTGATTACTGTGTTTTTTGTCCAGCTCATATTTGGCTTAGTAATCCTGACTCAGAATTGCCTTTTTAGGATATCTTAGTCAGAATCAAGCCAATGAAATTGCCTCTAGGCAAGCAATGATAAATTGTCCTGGAAAGAAATGAAATTGCCAAGATATCACCCTAGGTAAGCAATGATAAATTGTCCTGAAAAGAAATGATATTGCCAAAATATTGCCCTAGGCAAGCAATGAAAAATATCTCAAAGAAGGAATGAAATCGCCAGGATATCACCCTGGGCAAGCAATGATAAATTGTACTGGAAGAAATGAAATTGCCAAAATATTGCCCTAGGCAAGCAATGAAAAATATCTCAAAGAAGGAATGAATTGCCAAGATATCACCCTGGGCAAGCAATGATAAATTGTCCTGAAAAGAAATGAAATTGCCAAGATATCACCCTAGGCAAGCAATGAAATATATCTCAAAGAAGGAATGAAATCACTAAGATATCGCCCTAGGCAAGCAATGATAATTTGTCCTGGAAGGAAATGAAATCGCCAAAATATTGCTCTAGGCAAGCAATGAAAAAGGACCCCAGGAAGAAATGAAATTGCTAACATATCACCCTAGGCAATCAAATAACACACATGTCATTGCATTTGCCTAGTGTCACTGCTGCTTAGTCAGCTGGGCAAAGATGTGGCCCGAGCCGTACTCTTCTAGGACTTAAACTGCCTAGGGACTGTAAAGGTCAGCAATATACTTGTGTATAGAGTGGGGTACGTGAGCTTGAGCCATTACTCAAAGCTTCCCCTTGAGAGCGCAGTCAAGAGATGAGAGGAAAAGGCAAATTATTTGGGAAGATAGTTGAATAGGTACAAGGACAGGAGATTCAACTTGCCATCCTAGAGATGACAAGGACATCTATATATACTGCTGGGCATAAATCCCTCAACCCTAGGATCCCGGTCCTAGGGTTACCATATACGTACAAGTGAGTCATAATGAGTCATACAGAAGCACAGCCTCGATGCACAGACCATCGTGCACAGACCACCGACATTAGGGCAGGCATAACATACCAGGGGCTGGTTCCCCACTATCTTACATCAGCGGTCAGTTCCCACACCTCCTCTTGGCATTGGGTCTTCGAACCCTGATGGCTGGTCTCACCACTCCCTCCTCAGAATGGTTGTCATCCTCGATGACCTCGGCATACTTGTGTGGTTTCTTTGTCGAGGGCATCATCATCCAGGAACCGAGTGGTCCACTTGGCACAGGTGGACTTGGGTGCCAGCCCTTCGAGGCCGGCCAAGAATTTGGCACATCGTGAGGCCTCCAGATGATATTTGCACAAGATGCGGTTTGAGTTGGCAGTGGCGCAGTCCTGCTGGAGCTGTCAGATCTTAATGTCCAGGGTACTGATCTCCTGGTCGAGGTCCCTGTAGTGGGTGATATTGGCTGGTACACCCCAATCTTCTGACTTTCTAGCTGCTTCTACCAGGTTGAGGTAAGCAGGATGATTACCTGTGACAAGGGCACGGAACCAGGCCGGGAGGGGTTTGGCAGGTTCGTCGGATGACCATGTGGGGGTGGCGTAGATGGTGGTGATGTGGGGGGTGTCCTTGGGCCCATTGTGGGCAGTATAGCAGGTGACATTACCATCATTGAGGCGTTTGATCCATTTGGCCAGCAGTGAGAAGCCAGCTCTGATGGGGATCTGCAGTCCTGGGAATCTATTGTTGGTGATGTATCCATTGGGAGCGTCGTCGTAAGTTTTCTGGTAGTCATCAACCTGAGCCCTGAGCTCACTGAGTTCCATTTCTCTGTCTCTGACTTCAGATTTGTATCTTTCCTCGTGTACTTTAATGGTGTTGAGGAGTCCATCGCAGATTGACTTGAGCGTGTCAATTTTGAGCTGGTTACTGTGGGCGCGGAGTGCATTCTCGACTGTACCAGGACTGAGAGGCTGGTGTGGTGGTATGGGGATAGTGAGCAGCGATGAGGCACCTGAGACATTGGGAGTCCCGACATACTTGGGGATGATAATAGTCGCATTTTCCACAAAAGTCATCATTGTGGAACCAGCAGTACCAGTCTCGGCAGAAGCTCCAGTGTTCAAGGGCATGCTGGTGTGTCGGGTGGCAAAAGGCTTTTGGTTTGAACTTGTGGAAGCAGTGGCAGGTGGCAGGTGGTTCGCAGAAGAGGGATCGAAAGAATTCTACTGAGGACTCCAGGGTGAGAGGGGATGTTGTTCCTTGGTCGAGTTGGGGTTGTATTTATGCTCTCTTTGGGCGTCTTTCTGTGGTATATTTTTAGCAAGTCTGGGGTGTGGACATTTCCCATTGGTTCCCAGGTGTTATCGCATTCGGGGTATCCTTTCCACTTGATTAAGTACTGTAGCTTCTTGTGACATCCATGATATTGATGGCTACGGATGGCCTTGACCTCGTATTCAGTTTCCCCTTTGATAAGATCCGGTGGTGGCTGCAAGAAGTTCAGGCCATGAGCTGTCATCTCCTCATAGGGTGATAGGAGTGAAGCATGGAACACGTTGTGGATTTGCCACGTCAGTGGCAATTCCAATTGGTACGCCACAGGGGACACTTCTTTCGTTATCTTGAAGGGTCCATACTGGATGGGGATTACTTTGGACTTTTGGTGGGGCATTTTCAAGTTCTTCCCTTCGAGCCATACGTATGATCCTTCTTTGAACTGTGCTTTTGGGGTTCCCAACTTTCCCACAGTTCGGTTCAGTGCTTCTATCACTTGTTCCCTTCTTTCTGTCATGATCTTCACTCTTTCTTCAGCAGATTTGTTTGGGGTCCACAGTGTTGTTCCTGGGTTCAAGGTGATGTCATATCCCAGTAGGATTTGATTGGGTGATATGCCAGTGGTGGAGTTCTTCTGGTTGTTGTGTACTGCCAAGGTGAGTGCTAGCCAATAGGTCCAGTCTTCTGGTGCTGATGACGTGACTAGTCGCAGATACTGTTCAACCCACTGGTTCTTTCACTCCGATAAGCCATCTATCTGGGGGTGAAATGCCATAGATAGGTTTTGCTGAATTCCTAGCCATGCTGCCAGAGCCTTCCTGAAATGGGATGTGAACTGTGTGTCCCTGTCACTTATGACTTTATCCGGTAGTCCGAACCATTGATAGATGTGGTCCAAATATAGCTGAGCAATGCCTGGTCCAGTAATCTTCATACTGCATGGCAAGAATATTGCTGTGCGTGAGCATCCTTGGTCCACTATGGTCAGTATGGCGTCCTGCCCATTAATTTCTGGGAGTCCCGTTATTAGATCCATGGCCACTTGTTGGAATGGGCATATGCCTTCCTCAGTGGGGATTTGGTATACTGGTGTTTTCCTCTTATGGGTGTTGATTTTGTTCTGCTGGCAGATGGCACATCCTTTGACGTAGTCTTTGATCCATTGTGTCATGTTAGGCCAGTAATACACTTCTTTTACACAGCAGAGTGTTTCATCGCATCCCAGGTGTCCTCCACTCAGATGGTCGTGGAACAGGTTAAGGATCCCCCGTTTCACTTCGCAGACATTTGGAATGATGATCTTGTAATCCTTGGTCATGTGGTCAGGAAATAGAGCTAGTGTGATCTTGAATTTTTCCTCTGGGATAACCATGACTCCTTGGTTGTCTTCTTTCCCTTGATCTACTCCTGGTGGGCGTGATAAGATGTCTGGTGGTATATTCGTTTTTCCTGGTATGTACAGAATGTTGAAGTTGTATTCTTGTAAGTCCACGTGCCAGCATGCCATTCGCCGGTTTAGGTTTTTTGGGGATTTCCAGTATTGTAAGTTGGTGTGGTCCATCATGATGGTGAAAGGTTTCTTCGTCCATCCCAGGTACGGCCTCCAGTGGGCTAACGCTTTCATGATTGCCAGTAGTTCCCTTTCGTAGATGTCATAGTTGCGTTCCATTGGTGTGAAAGTTGCCGAGTAGTATGCAATGGGATGTAGGGTGGGCTTTGTCTTGGGAAATGGTTTTTCTCTTTCAGTGTCAGAAGTTCCTCCCTCCTGCAAGAGTACAGCACCCACACCGTAAGCTGAAGCATCTGTTTGCAGGTAGAATTTCCTTTCAAAGTCTGGTTGTCATAATACTGGGGACATGCACATGCGTCGTTTGAGTTCTTGGAAGGCGTTCTGCTATCTTGCACCCCACCGCCATATTTCTGTTTTCTTGGTCAGATCCAGTAGTGGTCGAGCAATCTGGGAGTATCCTTTGACAAAGTATCAGTAGTAGCCAGTGAATCCTAAGAAGGCGCGGACATCCGTGGGGTTCTTTGGTACCAGATAATCTTCTACTCCCTTGAGCTTCTTCGGGTCCATGTGTAGCCGTCCTTTCCCAATGATTACTCCAAGGTATTCGATTTCTTCCTGCTCAAAGGCGCATTTCTCTGGTTTGACATAAAGATTGTTTGCTGCTAATACAGTATGTTGAAGACTCGATGGACTAGTTTTCGATGCCATTCCCTATGTTGTTGCTCCATTTCCATGAGTTTCCACTTTGTATAGATTATGCCGTCATCCATGAATATCGAAAACCATCCCTCCTGGACTTCTCTCCTAAATATGGTATTCATCATCATTTGGAATGTTGCTGGGGAGTTAGTGAGTCCAAAGAACATGACAGTGGGTTCGAAAAGTCCTTCTAGGGTCAGGAACGCTGCTTTCCATTCATCGCCAGGTTTGATTCGAATGTTATTGTATTCCCATTGTATATTGAATTTCGTGAATAGCATGCATCCGGTTAGTCGATCAATAATGGCGGGGATTAGCGGGGATACATTGCAGTTTTGTTTTGTCCATTTATTTAGGGGTTGATAGTCTTGTACTGGTCAGAGCTTTCCATCTTTCTTTTTGACAAAAAAGAAGTTTGCCGCATAGGGACTCCATGATGGACGGATCGTTTTCCTTCTAAGGTGTTCTTTGACAAATTTTTGAGCTTCTTGAAGTTCTTCCTTGTTTAACAGTAATAGTCGGCCGGGTAGGGTAGTTGGTGCTCCAGGTAGTAGTTCAATAGCATGGTCCCAGACCATGTGACCAGGTAGCCTTTGGGATGCCTCCTCACTGAATATTTTACTGTGCCTCCTATATTCTTCTGGTACTTTAATGGTTTCTTTGGGCTTTATGGCTTCCACAGGTTTCTCAGGTGTGATTGTGACCCTTCCAAGGAAATATCGTGGTTCTTGTTGGGGTGTATCAATAGTCATCCTCCCTACAATGATTGGTGCCTTTATTTGTGCCGTGGTTGAATAATTTGCCTTTTGGTGGTCCGATGCTCAAAATATGACTAGAAGGTGGGTTGAGTTGATCCATCCCTGTTTCCAGTCTATCTTTGGTTGTACTGCTGCGAACCATGTGTATCTGAGTATTGCCCTGTTTTCTCCCAATTCCGTGAGGAAAAATCTCATTTTTGTGTGATTTGTTCCTGTTTGTATGTCTAGATCAGTGTAGTATTTGATCTGTCCTGCTTTGTTTGGGGTTCTGTCAATGTTGTGTATATTCCAGGGATACTGTAGTTGTTTGATTGGCAATTGTAGCCACTTGGCATAGTTTAGGCTCATAAAGTTTTCCGTTGCTCCAGAGTCTAAGAGGGCAACGTTCTCGGCTCTTTTCTTGATCGAGTGCGCATAGAATCGAACTGTCATTGACTTTCTTGCAGACATGTACACATCGTTCTTGTTTACTTGTCTAATTAGTGCCGACCTAATTAGACTTAGAGAAAATCCTCTTGGACTCCCATTTCCTTGGCCAGCTCATATTTCTGGTCCATGGTGAGTGTGTTGAGTTGTTCCTTGATGGTGGAGATGGTACTCCCCCCGGCATCAGTTCCATAGTTGGATTGCTCATCCACCTCTGTGGAGTAGTCAGGTAGATCTGTGGCGCTTCGTGTGCTAGATCCGGGGTTTGAGAAGCAGTCTCACGCAAAATGCCCTTGTTTTCCGCATTTGAAGCATGCAAGGTTTCTCTTTTCTCCCATTTGGGTGGCTCTGCCTTGGTATCCTCCACAGCCTTGCCAGGCTCTTCCCCTTCCCACATCCATTGGGATGGGCACATTGTTCATGTGGGGTGGTGTGTTTGAAGAGTTATATGGGTTCTGTGGCCCCCTTGGTCGTTGTTGGTTATTCTGGGTCCAAAATGGTTGTTTCCCTCCTCGGGGTTGCTGCTGGAACCCTCTAAATGCCCCTCTGCTGAATCCTCTACCGGTAGGCTTCCTTTGTTTGAGGATGTGTTCTAGTAGTACTCGGGATTGAGTACAATTGATCGCCTTCTCCTTTACTTCAGCATAGGTAGTGACCAACAGTGGCTTGAGGATGTCTTCCAGGATCGATTGCATGAGTCCCTTGGTGAACAGATGTACTGTTTCGGCGTTTCCTGCGGTGTATCCTGCCTGGCGAGTGAGTTCTTCGAACTCGGCAATGTATTTGTCAATGTCTGGGAACCTCATGTGGAGGTTCTCCAGGCTTGCTCTGGTGCGATCTGCTTTCTGCATGTCCTGATACTGTTGGGTGAACTTGAATAGGAACTGATCCCATATCGCTGGTACATTCTTGTGTGGCTGGATGTTGTCCCAAAAGTGTCCCATATCTCTAACCCATCCTGCTACTTCAGGTCCCTTTATTAGGGTGAGGGTGAGTGCTATCTTCTTTAGTGGCGAGTCATATCCTGCCACATTGTTGTTGAGCCAGAAGTACCCTTTTACTTCTTCTATGAAGTCATCTGCTCTAGTTCAATCTCCTGTGAATATTTGTGGTAACTGTCCCATGGCTTTTATGTCTGCAGCTGGGGCTATTGGTGCTTGCGGGGTGTCAGGGTTGGGTCCTTGCCTGGGTGGTTCTCCTGCTGGTCCGTTGGGTCCTCCTGGTCCTCCTGGCCCTCCTGGGCCTCTGCCAGGTCCCCCTGGTTGGTGATGTAGTATTCTGTTCATCATTCTTCTAACAGTTTCTGGTGTGACAAGTTGTGGGCCTCCCGGGGCATTGGGTGGGTTCCCCGATGTGGGAGCAGAGGTGGTAGTAGTTGCTGCTTGCGTCATCGTTACTGTAGCTGACATTTCTGGCTTTTCTCCTCAAGTGCTGGTGCTAGGACTTAGGGCGATTGGGCTGTGCTGTATGGTCAAGTTGATATGCTTCTGTTCTTTGTCATTACTGCTGACTGAGCAGGTCTCGTCCTCTGTCTCGCCGTCATGATCGTACTCGTGTACTTCCGGTGTTGGTTCTCCTAGCTTCGGTGCTCCATTGCTACTGTGGCGAACTCGGTGCCACTGCTTGTTGTATAGGCAAACTTGGTATGCTCCCTTGGTCCAAATGCTGTCGTCATTATCATGGAAGAATCTCGCTTTGTAGTGTCGGTGTTTCCCTTCTGCTATCTTCCACACTCTGGTGTTGGGTCTGAAGTTCAGGACTTCCTCGTGGGTTAGGGTGCACTTTGAGCTACTTGGTGTAGCCACATTTGAAGCAAGTTGAATCTAATGTCACCGCCGCTTAGTCAGCTGGGCAAAGATGTGGCCCTAGCCGTACTCTTCTAGGACTTAACCGCCTAGGGACTGTAAAGGTCAGCAATATACTCGTGTATAGAGCAGGGTACGTGAGCTTGAGCCATTACTCAAAGCTTCCCCTTGAGAGCGCAGTCAAGAGATGAGAGGGAAAGGCAAATTATTTGGGAAGATAGTTGAATAGGTACAAGGACAGGAGATTCAACTTGCCATCCTAGAGATGACAAGGACATCTATATATACTGCTGGGCATAAATCCCTCAACCCTAGGATCCTGGTCCTAGGGTTACCATATATGTACAAGTGAGTCATAATGAGTCATACAGAAGCATAGCCTCGATGCACAGACCATCGTGCACAGACCACTGACATTAGGGCAGGCATAACATACCAGGGGCTGGTTCCCCACTATCTTACATCAGTGGTCAGTTCCCACGCCTCCTCTTGGTGTTGGGTCTTTGAACCCTGATGGCTGGTCTCACCTAGGCATTTCATATCATATTTTTACTAGGCTGCAAATACAGTAAATGGTTTGGCAGGGCATTGCCTAGAAGTTATCATTAAAGTGGTAGCTACCACTTGCTCCCCAGAGTCCCCACTGCACTCCATCAACACCAGGTGGTGACCTGCATGTTGCCATGCCATGCGCATTCTTGTATTGTCTCTTTTTTAGGTCATCTACCATCTACAATGAGGATGACATGGATTCCCCCCTTCCTCCCCATCAGGGGTTGTTTGGGGCTAAAAAGCTATGGTGATGGTGTGTACAGGTACACATACTTTTTCTCCTCAATGTTTTTGTACTGACCTCTTTGTGGTTGTAGTTCCTTCACTTTCCTATCCCCTTCTCCAGCCCCTATGGTGAACAAGCACCTCCATGCACACCTGTGTGCTCAACAGCACCATTTGTCACCTCAAGAATGTTCTTCATTGTTGCTGTGTGGATGGCCATCGCTTGAGCACATCAGGGTGTCGACTTTGGCCAGTGGGCCTCTTATGACATCTGCCTGTGTTATGTTGGCATGCACAGTGTGCTGCATTTGTGGGGCATTCATGTGTTCATCGTTGCGCAGGTTGTAGTCATGGGTTGATGTGCATGTATGTGATTGGGTGGTGTAAGGGTGAGTGTTGACACATCAACAGTGATGACGATGCAGGGAGAGGACCCACAATGATGCAACAACCATGATGCAACAACTGCGAGGATTGCAACAATGCAGCAACATGACAGCCATAAGGACCATGATCACAATCACCACAATGTGACTACCATGACAACTGCAAGGATCATGATGCGATGACCATGAGGACCACAATCACGATTACCACAATGTGACTACCATGGTGACAAGAGGGGGGATGATGACACCACCACACAATGCACCTTCCTTTCTCAGTAACCACCACCACGTGACACAACACAAGTGTCAATTGGCTGGAGGAAACTAGAGTAAAGTAGAAAGTACAAGGCTTGTAAATTGCCCCTACCCTGACAGATAACACCTGCATTACTCACGACCTGTTGGCTTCCTTTTACCTATTTGAATGAAACCCCACCAATGATACATGGCCCTGGCCTTGAAGTTGTGGTTGACCCTTGACTTTGCTGAAGTCTACGAAGCCTTCAGATCGGTGCCACTTCTGACACTTCCCTGGTGTCGCCACTTCTTCCAAAAGGGTGACCTGGATGAAAAGAAAGTGAAAATGGATATCAGTGAGTTTGTGGACTGCTATGTTAACGTCACAAAGGCACTGGACACAGAATACAGCCCCAATGCCACCCTGACTCTGTCCACCTGGCTCAAAACAGTAGCTGACCTCATGACGAGAGCCCTCAGTGGGATCATGGCCATGAGAGAGGCCATGACCTCACCCCTGAAACCCCGCAAAATGCTCACGCCCTTCAGCACAGACAACAAACACACCATCACGCAAATCCAGAACAACCTGGACCATCTATTGAAGGTGTTTGCTATGCCAATGGACACACCAGTGCTGCTATGCTCTCACTGCCTCCACAAGACAGACCCAGGTGTCACCCAGGAGTGTCTCTCGGAGGAGGACTACAAGGCCATACTTATGGCCTCAGACCAATCTCAAGCATCAGTACTGGACCTCATCATGGCCCAATTCCAGAAAGACATTTTCAGAGAAACTAACGCCTGGCTCTCAGAGGAGACCACTCACCAGCAGAGTGCACTCCACTTATGAATCACAAAAGAAGCTGAGGACTACTACTCCATGAGGACATTGAGAGAACACAAGGCTCAAGATGCCAAGGCCAAGGCAGACACCAGCAACTACTATGAAAAATGCCTAAAAGAACTCAGAAAGGATGTGGACGTGCAGCTTAGACACAACCTAGCCAAATACCGAGTGGAGAAGAGAGCCAACTTCGCTTTAGAAGCAGGTGAGTCAACCACCACATCTCCCCCTGGGGAATGCCACACCCAAATGGAAGGGGAACACATCAATGCCCCTACTGGCCCCCAAACGAATGAACATTCAACATGCACCAACGTCATCCTCCCCATCCTCAACCAACTGGCGGCTTGCTTCAACCAGTTGGAGCAGTGTCTCTCAAACTCAGAGCCCAAAGCAACCCAACCGCTCCCAATGCCCACTGTGGGACATGTGAGGAAACCCACAGCCCCCAACCCAGACCTGGACCTCACCCAAACAACCACCTGCACCACCATACCAGCACCTGAAACCGAATGGACCCCAGCACTGTTGAGATGGAAACAGGCAAACAAAGGTAAGGACAGGGAACACCCTTTGAAAGCAAGCCCTGGAACCAACAGTGCCAATGCAAATGGCACAACACAAGCCTCCGCCTACATGGAGATCACCATCCTATGCCAGAACAAGACCACAACCAACAAAGAAAACAGGTGCAATCCCTTGACTATCACCCAGCAGCTTTGAGCAGGCCTGAGGATGGCAAAGTCCCCACTCATACTACTATCAGGTAGGTGGTCCACTGCCACTAATTTTGTCCTCATGTTCACTGGCACAGTCCCACTTGTGGAGGTGTAGAAAGAGGCTCAGATACTAATGCAGCCCTTCCCTGGGAGCATCCTCGTCCCCTCCTTGGGACTCTCCAAGGTTACCTTCAACAGCATCCCCACAAGGGACCTGGAGTCTGGGGATTTCTTCTCGGACTACCAACTTTTAAATGAGGTCAGACACAACCCTGCATGCACTAACCTCCAGTTCATCCTTAAATCCCACTGGCTCTGCCTGCCCCAACCAACAACTGGTGTGCTCTCCAGCTTCTCTTTTACTTTCCTGGACCCTGATGGCTCTATCACCCAAACCATGTCACAGGCCCACCTGGCCATGTTTGGGAAGACAATCATGCTCAAGAGATGGCAGGCCAGGCCACCTCTCCTCCAGTGTGCACAGTGCCACAAGCTTGGCCACCAGGGCATCCAGTGCCCCCTCCCAAAGGATGCCCTCTGCTGCCACCTATGTGGCAGCAACCACAGAGTAAGCAAACACATGCAGAAATGCAAGGGAGTGAAAAACCACAGGTCTTCAGAGGCCTGCAACTGCCACCTACCATGCATCCTATGTGACACCCTAGGTCACATGGCTCACAACCCGGCATGCCCAGCATGTGAGGCCTACAAGGTCCTGGCACACAATGCATCTAACCCTGTTGCCAATAACCCCCCACATCCCTAATGGCTTGTATTATTATCTTATTTGTAAATATGCACTGCCGAAATGCAGCTTCCCATTCTCTGTTAAATACTTGTGAAGCCAATATCATCATGGTCCAAGAACCATGGTATGATAGGATTGGCACAGCCTGCTCAGATGTCAACCTGGAAGGAGTTGACATTCTGGGTGGCACAGCCAATCTGAAATGGGATTGTATATATCCAAAAACAACCAATGGGGAGGGGTGTAAGGTGATGGCATATTGCTGAATTGCATCAACCCATTTCAACATCACAAACCACCTAGACCTTTCACCAGCCCACCACATCTTAACACTAGACATCCACCTGGGCTCTAGCTCATTTAGAGCAATTAACATCTACCATGACAAGGATCACTGGCACTTGCTCAAGAACATCCTCAACATCGACACTGACCCACAAATCCCAACAATCATAGGTGGGGACTTCAACACTCACTCACTCTCATGGTCCCCACCAGGCATTCCCCCTTTAGCGTGGGCAGACAGGCTAGAGGACTGGGCAATTGGGCAAAATCTGGCCCTTGCTTCACAGCCAGGCACCCCAACGCACAAGGGCAAAGGGAATCAACAAGACACCACACTTGACCTAATCTGGACTAACGCAGCAGCCATACTTGATGACTGCTTCCAGGACCCAGTCATACAGTAGACTTCACAGCATCAATAGGGTCTGATCACGCTGGGATCTGGACCACCTACACCCACATATTGGAATCCACCATTGCTCCCCCCCCCACAGCTATCCTGGTTCATCATCACAGATGATGCTCGGGACACTTGGACACAAAGATATGTCAAGGTAAGCCCCCAAGAACCAAGAGAGTTAACAACCACAGCAGAAATAGACGAGGAGGCACTCCACCTGTCCTCAGACATAGAAGAAACTAGCTTACAAGTATTCAAAGCCCAGAAAGGCTACTCCCCAAAAGGGGCATCTTGGTGGAACATGGACTGCGATCAGGCGGTTACAAGAGTCTGAGAAGCCCAAGACCCTGACACTCGCAAGGATGCAGACAAGGTGCTACGCTGGACAGTAGCAACAGTGAAATGCACATGGGCAAATGAGTTCTTACACAATGCCACTCCAGAGCATCTCTGGACAGCAGCCAAATGGTGCTTCAGGCATAAGCTATGCCTAATCCCAGCACTGATGACAACATCAGGGCTCTCAGACCAACCAGAACAGATGGCAACAGTATTAAAGGATCATTTCTTCAAACCAGCAGCGACAGACATCCCACCTTCCTTCCCTGACAACCCCCCACCACACGCCACAAGACTGATTGAACCCATCTCAATATCAGAGATTGCAGATGCTCTAAACCTAACAAGCAACAAATTGGCACCAGGCCTGTCAGGCCACAACTACAAACTAGTTAAGTGGGCCTTCTCCACTAACCCCTTACACCTTCAGACTCTATCCAAGGCATGCCTACACCTAGGCCACCACCCCAGACTATGGAAGATGGCCACAATCATGGTCATCCCCAAACCTGGCAAAGATGACTATAGCCTCCCCAAAAGCTACTGCCTGGTAGCTCTACTAGAATGCCTGGGGAAGCTAATGGAGAAGATCATTGCCAAATGCATCACACACAACATCACAGCCCTCCACCTCATTCCCACAATGCAGTTTGGAGTGTGGCCATTCTCCTCCACAATAGATGCAGGTTTGTGCCTCACTCACAACATAGAGACTGCTCACATGCTAGGCAGGGTTTGCAGCTCTCTACTCTTTGGCATACAAGGATTCTTCAACAACGTCAACCACACTAGACTGATTGCCCTCATCAAGAGTTTGGGCTTCACCCCAGAAGTTTGCAAATGGGTATCGTTGTTCCTCCAAGACAGGTCAGTGAAACTACAGTTCAATGGCTTCACCATCGCTTCTTGCTTTCTTACCACCACCATCAGTGATTTTCTCACGATGTCTTCACCCCCCTCCATGCCAATTGAGTCATCCCCTGCCCTCAGCCACCTCTCAGCAATGTTTAGTGTGGCCAAGGCTGGTGACAGCTCACTGGAGTCATTGAGGCCTTCCACTCCCACTCCCTCTGTGCCATGCCCCAAAGGCCCCAAGGGCTGGAGCTTCCCATCACGGTTCTCTGGAATTTTCTGATCCTCAAGTAGGTTTTCAAGGAGATCCCTTTACACCAGTCCAGTTGTCCTCTGGAGTCTCACCAGATGATGCCACCCCCTGCGCCGTCAACCCCTGCGATGTACCCCTAGGGGTGAAGCAGGTGGGAAAATGGTCTCTTTCTGGGAATACAGAACTTTCCATATTTGATATTCTCAACACGTTCCATCATCAGTGGTTCCTATCCATCAATAATCTTAGGGCCCAGGCCCTCTCAGCCCAAAAGGCCAAGGACAGGAAAATTTTTTGGGTTGAGTTCACTCCCCAGTATCATGCCCACCTGGTCAAGTGTGCTGTTGCACTTGTCCCTCACCCGACTCAAAAGGTGAAAAAGGTGATGTTCGTCTACATCTTAGAGCTTCTCAATGGCGAAGGCCCCAAGGCCTTTTTTGATCTTGCTGCTGGTCCAAGGATAGCAACCCAGGCCCAGAAGGAGAAGAAGTGACTTGCATGGAAATGGGCATGTGCATCGAGGCGCAAATGCCACAAGGCTGCTGAGGAGGCAGCTAGAGGCCGTTTGCCTAAGCAACAATGCCAGAGTTGCAGATGCAAGTTCACAATGAGGAAGTTGATGAAGAGACACTGATGCCCCATTTCCAAAGAGGCTAGCAAGAGTAGTGGAGCGGAGCTGGGCAAGGGTAACACTGTCGCCCCCTCCCAGCTGAGCAAGCCAGCCACTCCCATCCTACCCCTGCTCCTTCCAAATCCCTTGCGCCCCCAGCTGCCATTGCCCTCAAGGCTGCGAAGAGCCAGGCAAACCTGCTTACAGCACGAGAAGCCACTGTGAGATGGCCAATCGTTAACGTACAGCAGGGCAACCTTGCTTCTGACCAACCTTATGAGAGCACCTCCAACCACCAATCAAAGTGCCTAAACACCATGGAGAAACGCAGGACTCGGAGGGGACTGATGGACACATTGCATGATAAGACTTAGAGTAGTGGCTCCTCTCTGGTTCTTTGACATGGTACATAGTTTTAGTAGACTAAGCCCGTGAATATACTGTAGTTCAAAAGTTTGATTCAAAAAAAAAAATGGCTTCACCTCAGAGGAGATTGACCTGGAGATGGGAACACCCCAGGGCTCCCCCATCTCACCAGTCCTCTCGATGATCTATGCCTCCCCACTCCTCCATCTAGCGAAAAAGTGGACAGATGCAGCATATATGATGTATGTGGACGATGGCCACATCTCAGTGTGGGCCCCCACATAACAAGATTTGGAAAGAAAACTGACAGCCTTCTACACAGAGTGTCATGCTTGGTGCCTCAAAGCTGGCTTGACAATCAGACCTGACAAAACTGAGGTAATTTTCTTCTCCTGCTCTCACCCTAACCCCATGCTCCACAGCATGCGACCCTCAACAATCTACCTCCCCATCCAGGAACTCAACACCTACTACACGGTCTTAGCATCAGACCACATCCAGTACCTAGGACTCTATTTTGACCATAAACTCTCATGGGACAAACATGTCTCGACCATGGCTACAAGAACAAAAGGCACCCTTAAAGCCATCCAACTCCTGGGTAATTTGGTAAGAGGCCTCGACCAAGAGAGCTGGTGCCTAGCATACAATGCCATTTGCACCCCAGCGCTCACCTATGGCACCCCAATCTGGTTCAGAGGTCAGAAGAAACACATCAAAGCACTTCAGGCAGCCCAAAACACAGCAGTTAGAGTCATTGCCAGGGCTTTCTGCAGCACCCCTCTTGAACCACTTCACCAGCTAACAGCCATTCCCCCCCATGCAGATCCACCTGAAGAAACTGACAACCCAGGTGGCCACACAGCTGCTATCTCTTCTGACATCATCGCCGGTGCTCCAATGCCTTGGCCCCCTGTGGTGCTCAAGGGAAGGTAGCAGAGTACTCCTCCCCTACCCCACTTGAGCATACAAGCCAGATACCTGCATATGCAGGCTCAGTCGCCATGCCCCAGTTGAAAGCAGAGCCCCCACAGGCTTCAATACCCCACCATGGAGACAGAAAATTCCTCCACCAGATTGCATCTCAGTGATGCACAACCCATGCAAAGGTGAGGAATGCCAAAACTTAGTCAACGAGATCCAGACTGCACACTACAGACAAAACAACCGACTGCTGATTTACTGCAGGGGCACAGGCCCCAACCTGATGCAAATCCATCCTTTATGGACCAGTGCAGTGGTGGCATTCAGGAATGGCATAGAAGTTGGAACTCAGGCCACCCCAATTGGGTTTGAGGCATCACACAAAGCCATGGCTTTCCACACTCTCGTTGATGTGGCCGAGCTCACTAGAGCTGCACTAGACATTGCTCTGGCCAACTTGGTAATCATTTACACAGCTGACCATTTTACCATACCATATTGCCTGTCCACAGACAGGCACAAAGACATGCTGACATGCAGAAGCTTCTGTGAGACATTGGCTAATGTGTTGTTTGACCACCCAAACATGACCATCAACATCAAATGGGTCCTGGGCACAGCAAACTTCCACCTAGTGTTGTCACAGCTCGGCTCAGAAGCCGCTTCCAAGCTGAGCTGAACTGATTCAAGCTGAGCTGCAGAGCTAAATGGCTCAGGACTTGAATCGGCTCGGCTTGGCAAATGAGCTGCTTGGGAGCCGCTCAAGCGGTTTCAAGCTGATTCATTTACCAATTTGGATATGCCTACTATATATGGTATTTCAGTACTTGCTGGGAATTTGTGGTGGGCACTGGGCAGACAATAAACTTGTCACTCCAAAAAAATTGGCATACATATGCCTGCCATAGTGTGTATACATCATTTACCCAAAGTTACCACCATTTTCCTATAAATTTCTGATGGAAAAATTATGATGGTCTCTGTAATCACAAATACCAGCTGTTGTCTACTACAGTAGCCTATTGTAAGGCAGCCCTATATGGACGCCTAGCATCTATTAAAACCATAAGAAATATAATATAATTGTTGTACATTGAAATAAATGCACATGTGCCAGATATCATGCAGCCGCTGCTAAATATTGGAGATCTATATTAATAGAGCTCACGTGCTGGCTCATGGGAGTTCCACGCCTCACTTAATGAGCTTGAGCCAGCTGAGCTAAGCTGTGCCAAATGCCCCAGGCCCAGCTATACCATGTATCCCAGTTCATGGGAGTTCCACACCTCGCTTGACAAATTTGGGTCAGCTGAGCTAATCAAAGTCACGTCAAGAAGCTCTGGGCTCAGCAATATCAAATAGCCGGGCAAAGCCCAAAAGAAAGTAGGGCACGTGGTTGTCACACCACATGGATCAGTCCGATTCATACTTACCCATATCGAGGGTGCATGAAAACAATAAAGATCTCAGATCAAGTATCTTATCATAAGAGTGAGCGATGAGATCACAAGAGATCATCACCATTGATGCAAGCCGCATCAGTGGCACAGGTGGTCTGGCCCAAGCAATGTCTGCGTACTGCATCAGTTACACAATAAGCTATGTAGCTCAGCTACATCAGGCACATAGATAACATAAATTAAGTGGCCAATTAAGCACCGCTGCTTAATTGTGAATGCTGCACGCTTTCCTCCAGTGTGCGACCCTTCAGAGTGAACTAAGATAAGCCATGATGAGTAAAGAACAAAAGCCTAGGGCTCTAGGCACGTGTGATAAGCACGATCTATGAAGATCGTCGCAGATCAAAGGCTTACAAGGTAAATGAGACAAGATCTATGTATGATTAGAGTAGTTTTCAATGTATTTAAGTTGTGTGTCCCCTCTGATGGAAGGGGACTTTACTTCTACGATAGTTTACTGCAATAAGAACCCCCAGATTCAGCTGGTTTAGCTTGCAGGCAACTTTAAGGAGTTCTTAAGTCAAAAAACACTTATATTCTACTATCTAAACACAATCTATCTAAGTCTTTGAGTGCTTGCATTAGTGCGAGCACCCCAGGACATATTTCAGGCAATAACCATCAGCACATATAAGAGGCCTGTTTGACCATCCACGTGTGTCCAGGATAGTAACTGGCCAACATCCTTGTGTACAATGAACATCAACAGTAAACATCACGCTTCTTGATCATTCACCACCATCATCAAAGGTTTTCCCACGATGACACACAACCCCCCATCTCCCACTCCGTCTCTCTCTTTGAAGGATGCTGAGGTCTGGTGCCTCGCAGCGCTAGATGACGATGAGGACATGGCTCTTGATGCTCCCGTTTCCTCCACAGCACCTCCCCAGCCCTCACAGCTGCAGGACGAGCCCGGCCCCTCTAATTCCCCCGAGTTTCTCCACGACCTGGTTTTCACAGGGACTCCCATTTCCCAGCCTACTCCCGGTTTCGTGACGACCAGAAGGGTCAATCCTGACGGTACAGTCACCACCCAAATGCTCACCATGGGTACTTTGGCCAGCAGGGCAGGGTCCCGCCCTCCTTATCAGTTTTTCCCCCCTGGAGAGAAGCTGACTAAGAAACGGGCACTTTCTGAGGCTACAGAACTTTCCGTATTTGATATCCTCAACACCTTCTGACGCCGCTGGTTCCTATCATTGGACCACCTCAGGGCCCAGGCCCTTTTGGCCCAGAAAGCCGAAGACGGAAAAATTTTTTGGGTTGAGTTTTCTCCCCAGTTTCATTCTCACCTGGTCAAGTGTGCAGTTGCGCTGGTACCTTGCCCTCTTTGGAAGGTGAAACAGGTGATGTTTGCTTACATCTTAGAGCTTCTAAACGGCGAAGGCCCCCAAGCCTTCTTTGATCTCTCTAAGGGCCAGAGGCGTGCAACCCAGGCTCTGAAAGAGAGGAGGCGACTCGCACGGAAGAGGAACCGTGCATCGAGGCGAGAACACCGGAGATTGGCTGAAGAAGCTGTCAAAGGCTGACCACAATGGCAATGTGCATCAGCAAAACCAGATTGTGCTAGATAGTACTAGATAGCACTATATAGCAACTCATAGTACCTCATAGTACCATAGCAGCTATAGTAAGGTCCAGGTGTTTATAGCACTAGCTGTAGAGATTATGGGGATTGAGATTGACGAGAACTGGAGATCGAGCCAAAAGAATGTGTGCAGTCCCGCGAGAGGGACTGTGAATGGAAGGGGGCACGCGAGGGGATAGGCCCGAAGCCTAGTACCTGTAATGTACTCAGTACGCGCGCGGGCACGGAACTGTGTATATTTACCTGTAATGTACTATTACAGGGTAAGCTAAAAGGGCTAGGTAATGAACGAAGAACTACTCACCTCAGTACGCGCGCGGGCACGGAACTGAGGTGACTATCGACGGGGGCAGAGTATTTAACATGGGGCCTTAGGGGCCCCAATCAGTACTAGCTAACTACGATGTAATCGCGCACGCGTAGGGCGTGCGCGCTGCTAATGACAAGACGGGGAAGCTAAACTAGTGGGCCTCAAGGCCAGGTGATGCGGGGGCACACGTCGATCGCTGCAGCGATCCGACGATCCGATCGGCCTGATTCCAACACTAGCTAGCACAGGCATCTACTATATAGTACTATATAGCACTGGCTAGAGCTCACATAGCAGGCCCAAAATCAAACATCAATGCATTGGTAATCCCACAGGTCACACAAGTTCAGGGTATGTGTAAAAAGAATGATCATTTTCTATGTACAATACATGCTATGCTACAGAAAAGAACAAAAACCTCCCTCTGGCTGTCTCCCCTCCCTCGGCCGTCTCCCTCTCGCTCGCCATCTCCCTCCCACTCACCGTCTCCCTCCCTCTTGCTGTCTCCCTCCCTCTCACTGTCTGTCTCCTTCCCTCTCGCCATCTCCCCTTTCTCCCGCCGGGGTCGCAGCGGTGGTCGTGGCACTGCAGGCGTGGCGTGGTGGCCGCCATGGGCATCGGGTCGTGGTCCCCACAGATGTAAACGTCGCGTGGGTAGATGCCACATGGTGGTGGTTGCAGCGTGGTGAGGGGCCTTCGCGCGCGCCGCGTGGTGTTTGCAGGCGAGGCGTGGTGGTCGCCGCGGGCATTGGGTCGTGGGCCCCAGTGAGGCAAATGTCACGTGGTGGTAGTCGCAGGCGATGCGCGGTGTCATCATGGCCCCAAGGCCAAATGACGTGGCAGAGTGTGCCATAGTGTGTGGGGCAGAAGATTAGTGATGAGGTGGCAGGTTACGATGACTCATAAACTTACCTCACAGCTACCCTACCGGGCCTCCTAGGACTTCCTTGGGGTCTCTGAACCCCAAACATCCCCCTCACATCCCATTTGGATGGGGAGGAGGAAAAAAAAACTGAAAAAAAAAAATAGTCCTTATAGTACTTTGAAGAACACACACCTGATGTGGCAATTCTTCAGCCACACAGTTTGCTGCTTGCTGGTGATGGAGCGGCGTGACGTTGTTGATGGGAGCCAGGGAGAGAGGTGGTGGTGGGGTGAGGCAACAAGTCTTCGGAAGTTGAACTTAGCCACCAAAGGTCAACCGTGGGAGTCGTCCAAACAGGGTCAAACTTTCTAAGTTCAACCCCCGCAACCGGTCGACTTAGAGAAATTTCCCTTTTATCCTTATGTAAATTGAACTAACGAGCCCTTTTTTTTTCTTAGGCCGCGCTAGGAATTGCGCGTAAGTGACTGCACAGGCTACCAGGTACGTCTTGCCCCATCTCCTCGCATTTCACCTCACCATCAGGATGAGCCCTCGATGCGGCTACAACCGGGGTGGCTCCCTGCAGTGAACAGCCGACCACCCCCCACCCTTGTGCATCGCTCTCGATGCGAAGGGGGGTGTCTTTCTCCAACGCCCCTGGTCCCCTTGGTACGTCTCTTGCCCCATCTCCTCCCATTCCACCTCACACCACCAGGATAAGCCCTCAAGGTGGCTACAACCGGGGCGACTCCCTGCAACGAATGGCCGACCACCCCCCACCCTTGCGCATCGCTCTCGATGCGAAGGGGGGTGTCTTTCTTTCCTGGTCCCTCCCCCTGGTCCCCTCCCCTGGTCCCCTCCCTCCCCCCTTCACGTCTCGCACTCTTGTGAGAGGAAGGTAACCCCACCACGTTCAGACAGCCCCTGTGAACCAGATGACGAGCCATCGCTCGCCACTGTGCCACAGGGGCTCTGAGTTTGGTAGGATCAGGATGTCGAGGGTGTCAGAGATGGTCCGCCTGTGGGTACCAACCACCACCACCCGCCACATCCGCAACCACCACCACGCTCGCCCACAACCACCACTACGCGGTGCCCACGAAGACCACCACTCCCGCCCGCAACCATCACCATGCCAAGCCCGCGAAGACCACCTCGCCACGCCCACAAACACACCACACGGCGCCTGGGATGACCCCCACACCACACCGTGAAGGACATCTCGCCACACCCGCAAACACTGCGCCAAGCCCGCGATGACCACCACGCCACGCCTGCAAACACACCACGTGGCGCCCGGGATGATCACTGCGCCACACCCACGAAGGCCACCTTGCCACGCTCGCAACCACCACCACGTGGCACACACGATGACCACGACGTGGCACCCACTCATTTCCTAGGTATTTTCTTTCTTTTTGTAGCATAATCTGTATTTTACATACATAAATGATCATTGTGTGATACTGGGTTACTATGGGTTGCTAAGCAAGCTATGAGTCACTATGTTACTATGGCCCTATGAGTTGCTAAGTCTGCTATGAGACATTATGAAATGGGCAAGGTTACTATGGGTTGCTAAGCTTGCTATGAGACACTATGAAATAGGCCAAGTTGCTATGGGTTGCTATGGGTGCTATGAAATTCCTCATTTGCTATGACCCAAATCTGGTTTTGCTGATGTGCCAGATGTGGACGCAAGTTCGCATCCCACAAAACTGCGAAGCGACACCAATGCCCTCTTTCCAACGAGGCAAGCGCAAAGAGTGGAGACAAGAAGGGGAAGGGTAAATCCTCCACCCCCTCTAAACCGAACATGCCAGGCTCCACACCCCCTCCCAGCACTCCTTCCACCTCATCACTCCCGTCTCAGTCCACCGCTTTTCTGCAAGCTAAGAAGAAGCGACCAAGAGCCCTATCCAGCCTTGCGTTAGAAGCCGCCCATGGCCGCCCCTCAACCAACACGATAGGCCAAGCGCTTGCTTCAGACCAGCCCTTCGAGTCAACCTCCGACCGTCGCTCGATGCACCTAAACACCACCAAGAAACGCCAGATCCGCAGAGGGATTGTAGACACCTTACGGGATAAGACTTAGGTAGTGGTACTGCTAGGTTCTTTGACTGCGGTATTTGGGCTTGTACCCGACGTCCACGTATTGGCAATATAAAGTTTTTATAAAAAAAAAAAAAAACATCAACAGTAAAACCCCATTCTAAACACCCACATTAGGCAACTGCCAGATGAGGAATACGTAGAAAGATGTACCTGCAGGACATCTCAATCCTCAGTGACTTTGAGACAGTTGAACATGCTCCCCAAATGGGTTCCATGGAGCACAACAATGGTGCTGTGGCCCTAGACATGGAGGAGACTAGAAAGAGACCAGGTTAGTTATAAAAACAAGAAGAAAACATACCCAATTCTAAGAATGTCCCACATGACCCATGTGGACTGTTACAATAAGTTGTTGACTTAGAGGAATCCAGTTGTTTTTCAACAATCACATGACTAGAGCAAACAGCCACAAACACAAATGAAAAAATTGTGGGCACATTTTATCACCACCCCCTCACCGGCCCTGCACCAAGGTTGGGATAACTTGGCATGTTTCTTTTGTCTGATTCTTGTTTTATCACACCACTAACTATTTCTCTTCTTTATTTAGAATATAAATTTTTACTAATGACAGGCTGAGGCAATGTGACTCACATGTCAGTCATACTGTGGAATGCCACTGCCCAAACTGCCTCCAATGGGAGTCAGAAGGGGCAGAGGGGTGCCAGGAGACCTGTGCAGGGGGATACCTGCCAGGTAAGTACCAACAGATACTCAATTGGTGCCATATCACTGACCCCTACACACACCTCAAACAGGAAATGCCGCCATGACCCCACAAGTGTGAGCATGAGGACTGCTGCAGCACAAGTGCGAGGATGAGCACTGACACACCATGAGTGCAAGGATGAGGACTGCCATGGCGCAAGTGCGAGCACGAAGACTGCCACAGAGCGAGCACAAGCATGAAGATCACCACAGCACAAGGGTGAGGATGAGGATGGCCACAGTGTGAGGACGAGGATGGCCATGGTGTGAGTGCAAGGATGAGGACCACCACAGTGCAAGCACGAGGGTGAGGACCACTGATTGTAAGGGTGAGGACCACCGAGCATGAGGGTGAGCACAAGCACGAGGACTGCCTGTCATGTTTTGACATGGACTGGCTGGTGGTGCAACTGTTCCCACAGGAGCTGGGAGATCAGGTGACTTTTATGTATCAGGTGACTGAACATGACCAATTCATGCCTTGTGGGTATTTAGGATAACATGTGATACTTGTACGATACCATGTGATTACTGATGGACTAGCATGTGTTTTTGCATCAGCAAAACCTGGGTCAGCTATATGGCTCTGTACAGCTCTGTATAGCAATTCGTGGTTTGCTGATGTGGTATTATCACATGTCAAAGTGTGATGACATGTGATAATCATTGACATGTGTTTTTCATAAAACACATGTCAAAGACATAGTTACATGTGATTGTTGCCACATGTATTTAAACCCCTTGTAGGATAGCAGAAGCCCTAAGCTTCAGCTTAGTTCAGAATCAAAGTGTCTTCCCCCTATATTCCTTCTTGTCAACCTGCGCTCTCCCTTGTCCCTACTACTAAGGTGATCAAGGGTGAATAAGGACAAGGAAACAAGTCTTACTTCTGTCTTTGAACCTCTCTATTATTCATTCCTTGATCCTCCCTAGTAGGTTCAAGGTGAAAGCAGGTTGAAGGACAGTTGTATAGTCTCGCTGCCAATCCATCCTCTCATCTTGTTCACCCCTCTTGCTCCACCTTAACCAGGCAACTATCAGTCAAACGCACAAGTACACTTCATACTTACGGTCCCTTTGAACCATAACACTGCCACAGCACAAGTGCGAGAACAAGGATGGCACAGTGCAAGTGCAAGGACGAGGACCACCACAGTGCGAGTGCAAGGGTGAGGACCACTGATCATGAGGTGAGCACAAGCACAAGGACCGCCATGGCACAAGTGTGAGAACAAGGATGGCACAGTGTGAGTGTGAGGATGAGGACCACCACAGCGTGAGCATGATGATGATGATGATGACGGCCACAGCACATTTTCATACCATTTTGTGTATTTCACTCTTTTATAATAAACTTGTCATCTTGTTACATCAGTAATTATGTAAATTAGTTTCTGGTGGTTGCTCAACCTGAGAAACCACCAAAAACCAGCAGAAACCCCGGAAACCCGGACATACGGAAACCTATGTCCCATTTTCCAGAAACCCATTTAATTAACAATATCCAGAAACCTGGGAAACCTATGGAAACCATGAATACTATGTACAGTAACTATAAATTATTCACAATTACATAATAGGGTACCTATTGTATTAGAGTCAGCGTCACGATTGGGCCACTGCTGACAAATGCCCTCACTTTTGTTTGTGGTTGTATGCGCTAGTCATGTGATGGTTGAAAATCAACACATTAAGGTTTCCCTGGTTTCCCGTTTTGAGGTTTCCGGAAACTTGGTAACCAATGAAAACCATTGAAAACCCGGAAATTATTTTGCCGTTTTGCTGATGTAGACTTTTGAACTGCTTTTGAACTTGTCACACTTGTGAAGTCTAAAAATGAGAGACTTGCCAAAATTTAGACCTGGCTTTTCAGCTTGACAGTTTTCAAACTTTTTGACCTTGTACAAGTTCTGAAAAGATTTTTGTAGGTTTGCTGATGTCACAAAGTGATAGTTGAGACAAAAGCCAAGCTGATCAGTTCATGTATGTGTAAGTTCATCTGTGCCACACAAAAGTGGCAAGGATAAAGAGACAACAGTTAATTCAATAAATTATGAGTATTTGTGAATGATGGAACTGTAGCTAATGTAATTATCTATCGTAGTTGGCATACGACTCAAGTCTCGGGCCTCGTTGAGCTATGGCATCTATCGTGGTCGTCATTTGTGACAATCGTATGGGATACCTCACCGGGTCCCTGTGTTTCTTGTCGCTCTGCCGGGGATGGGTCCTTGTCCTGTTGTGTGCGCACGCTCGTTTCGACCAAGTTCAAAAGCGAGGAAAGGTTATCTGAATCAGAATGGACGGAATACCGGGCATGCTGAGGGCGTGAGTATGACATGGATGTTATTCTCGGGTGAGCCTGCGAAGGATGCTGGAACTGCAGCGACGGGGGCGTGTATTGGATGGAAATGTCAGAACTTGAATGACGAGGTGAGGTGGACACCGCCACCATGTGTCCTGGAACGGTCAAGGGGGTCGGTATCTCGGGGGACACTTTATCTTCATCTTCAGTCGTCACCGCAATACCAGTGAGGTGTTTGGGAAAACTTGAGGATTCTACAACCGCTGTACTAACTAGTGTGGCATCAGGCTTCTCGGATTGAATGGGCATATGGTCCTCAGGGCTGCGAGAGGGAGTTGGTTCATAAGGATCGGTAGTTGACATCTCGGATATGGAACGCGTGTGAAGTTTTCCAAACATTGGCGCAGCTTCGAGCTCAGATGAACAGTTATCCATGGGGGCCGGCTCGTCGCGGCGATTTCTGATGCCGAGACGGTCTTTGAGGTCACCTCTGACCCACATATAGCGAATTATGTCTACGTCGTCAGGCGCGAATGAAGTTTTGATAAACTTGACAAAGACACGCGGAACTGAGAAGTCGGGTCAGGGGACTAAAAAGCTGATAGTATACAAGTCTCACGCAGCGCGATTGCCACAGTTAGGATCACAGTGAGCCAGAAAGTGATATCCCCGCAGAGTCTTTGCACCTCGTGAACGAAGTCGAAGCTCTCAAAAAATGAATATATCACAATCCACAGGAACATCACCAAAGAGGAGCCAGGAATAATGACCCAAGTGATGAGGGTCCAACTGTTGGATATAGTCAGCCTGGAGTCGGAAAGAGCAAATGTGAAGAACTCACTAATGTGTATTTATTCCGACATAGCTATTCGCCGCGACGATCGCTGCAACGGCTACTGTTGTCCCGAAGTCTGACAAAGACTCGATAGTTTTGCCATTCCATGACACAGCGGGTCCAGCCGTCCAGACAAAGTAGGGGATATAAAACACAACCGCTGACTGATACAAGCCATCTAGCATGTACAGCCAGAACTTGGTCCGCGTGTATTCTAGTCCTCGGATCCCCCGAACATATAGCTGAGGAAACGCCATAGCCGCCTTGGCATTGAGGTCTTGGTCAAAAGCTTGGAGACCCACGTCATCAGATGAAAGCAGGATAACTGTCGCTGTAGCTTACCACCCAAAGCCATGACAGGTAGTGACGTAAATATGAGGTTATACAGCAGGATGAACGTGTACTGATACAGGTATGTCGCATCAAAGCTGATCTAGGCGTGAGCACGGCCCGTGAGAAGGAAGACAAACCTCACTTGTTGTATATAAGAAACCAAAACATTGCCAAAGTCCAGATCACGTTCTGAACAACGAACACCGTTCTTAGGCCGCTGGTATTCATGCACCACAAAATGACTACGTACCTTATAAAAAAAATTACTATGCATGTCCGCAACACGGCGATAAGACCAACGGCCGTGAACAATGAGCAATTTGGTTAAGAAGCGGAATTGGCCAAAGGCATAATCTGCCGACATGGCAGCCTGTGATCCTTCCAGCCCAAAGAGTCCGACACCGATGTTTGCCTCTTGAATCATCGCGACGTCGTTAGCGCCATCGCCAATTGACAATGTCATTGCGTCTCTACCCTCTTTGACCAATCTAACAATGAGGGCCTTCTGCGCAGGTGAGACCCTGCAGCAAACAACTGTCTCACATTGTGTGCCGAGATTCAAGAACAAAGGCTTCAAAGCCGTGTCAAGTGCATATCGAAGGGTATCCCCATCAATAACCACAGCAAAAGAAGCCTTGGCATTTGACATGAAACCACGCATACTTGGATCCAATGACGGTGGCCCAAGAATTGAGGCAATCTTGTTTAAGGCGGCCTCTAGCTGCACCCGAGCTCCATCAACTGTGTCCGCAGATAAGATCATGATCTCCATGTCGTTTTTCAATAGATTACAGCTGAACGCTGCGCTGACTTTGAACAAACGCAAAGAGATTGGACGGTCCAGAGACGTACCAATTTCAATAGCGGTCTGGACTTTATCGCCTGTGAGGATCCAAAGCTTGATTCCGGCTGCATGAAGCCCTTCGATTGCCTCGGGTACACCTTCCTGTAGCTTGTCTTCCAGTGCAGTCGCGCCTAGAACATAAAGGGAGTGCTCTACCAGAGCATAAGCTTCGTCGATTTTCTCGTCGCGGTGCTTAGTTGATGAAGCTGCAATATCATAAACCCGAGACCACTCAAGGTACTCTTCGTCCGAGATTGACCTGTATGCGATGCACAGCGTGCGCAACCCGCTGTTCGCGAAAGTTTCCATGTCCTTTGATATCTTCTCTTGGACTACAGTGTCGTGATCTTCCGCGAGACGTTCATAGATAACACTGTCTGCGCCCTTGCAATATAGTA
>QFDX01004069.1:0-10777 GCA_003315875.1 Lactifluus piperatus | reverse complement strand
AGCTGAGCCTTGCACATGTCCAGCTCATGCTCGACGCCCCTAGCATACTTCTCGACCTCCCGTCGTATTTTCTTCTCCTCGTCGAGGTCCCGCCGGAGGTTAACCACACCTTCCTCCGTCAACCGCAGTTGCTCTCGCGCCGCCGCCAACTCCTCTTCTAGACACTTCCTCTTTCGTTCGCTCGATTCAACCTCCTGGCCACGCTCTAACTCCAGTTGGCACATCCGCTGGAGCACATCTTCCATCGCTGCACGCTGGCCCTTTGCAACGTCTGATACTTCCCTCAACCAAGCAGAGATCCGGCGTAGCTCTGGAGTCTGGGAGGGGATGGACGAGCCAGAGTCTTCCCGATGCCGCCTAGTGAAATGTCGCCGTGACTTGGCCGAGAAGGGACCCGTCCTGTTAGCACTCAGTCGCGAGAGCACCTCATATAATGCGCAAAGTTGTTCTTGTGCGTCCTCGGCTTGCCCACCGAGTTGGTGTATATCAGCATCAAGGCGTTCTTGAATCCTGACTTGCTCCTCCAAAAGCTCCTTCGTCTCGTGGTCCCGTCGATCAGCTTCGCGTTGTAGCTCAGCACCCAGACGCTCAATCTCGTCCTCTGCCTCCTCGAGCCTTGCCTGCGCCACCTGCAACTCCTTCGTGGTTGATTGTACGAGCCACTCCTGCTCCGCTGAAAGCTGCGCCTGACGATCCCGCTGCTCCCGTGCGTCGCGAGCTCCCTCCAAGGCACCACCAAGACTGGCGCGCAGCATCAGGGCAGCCCTCTCCGCCTCTTCTCGGCGCGCTTCCGCAGTGACGACTAGCTCTTCCCGCTGCTTCTCAGAAGCCTGGAGAGTAGCAACGAGCACTCTCAAGCTTCCGCGCTCTTGTTCTGCCGCCAGTAGGTCTGCTTGAAATTTCTCCTCGCGGGTGCGTGTCTCCTCCAGTCGACGACGCAAGCAGTTCTGAGAGTTGGCAAACTCCGCGTACTTCAGGGCCAGAGCATCTCGGAGCTCACGCTCAAGGTTATGGAGCTGATCCTCCAAAACCGAATAATCAACGGAGAGGTCCGTTGCGATCATCGAAGCAGGTCCACTGTGGTGTTCATCGGGCTGAACCACGCGCCAGGCGAAATCGTTGGGCACAGCGGTGCCGCGTGTAATCTGTTCGTAAATTCTGACTAGCGTTTCGGGTGTGCGGGTGTCCTGCTCCGACAACAACCCGCAACGCTCCAGGATACTGGTAATCTAGACCAACACAAGTGAGACATCCTATTCTGCACGCTCTGTCAATAAATTGACGCACCACGTTCGGACGTTCTTCGCGGGAGATAAGCTTTGACATCACCCAGACAACCGTGAAGAGGATCGCAATCCCACGCTTCATATTTTGGTCAATACAATGAACAGTGAGGATAATGAGCTGCGCACCGGTCCAGTCCACAAGAGTATGAAAGAGATAAATGTAATAAACGATTGGAAAGAAATGTCACGAGATGGCTCAGTGGGAGCAAGATTGGACCTCGGCTTGGACCGGAACGACTTGAGAAATCCGATCGAGGGATGGGCAACGGCAGAGATAGTATTTGAGATGGTAGTGAAGATATATGCCAGTTCAGGAAGAACGCAGACGAATCCACAGATAATTGCCAGCAAAACAAAAACTGGCACGAGGTTGGGAACGTTGCCGGATGTCACCACGACGAGCGAGGACTGATAGCTGGAGACAAGTGGAGGCATGACCGAAGGTAGGGGTTCAACAGCGATGAGGTCGGTGATAGGATATGGCATTCTGAGTTCGTCCGAGAGATCAAATAAGGCAGCGGGAGCGTCCAAAAGCTGAACGAGAGGCGGAGGGGATAGCGTAGGAACGAGACGGGAGATGATGTGAAGATTTCTGAGGGCAAGGATTCCGCGTGTAAATCCCTGCAACATGTTTCCGAGGTACAGAAACCCCGACGCGATAGAGAAGACAAGATGGAACATTGTGGTGTTCGTGAATTGTGAAAAGCTGAGAGTGTGTATAAGATGAAGGAAAGGCATTGGGAGACCAGGCGGGCTATATATACGTCTACAGCCCGTCAGCCGCCTTCAAAATGCCGTGGCATTGGAACCCATAAACGTGTCCTCAATTCAATCATATCTCCGCCGTGCATTTTGAATCCGTAAAGCAAACGCATTCCTCAATTGCGGAAGAGAGTAAATATATGGACCAGCTTGGTCCATATATTTACTCTCTTCCCGACCAAGAGCCTCAGGCTGAGGGGTGGCCGCTAGTAAGAGGAGAAGGCTACGGTTGGAGTGTTAGGGCAGTAGCGCTGAGAGGATATCAATTCGTTGACGGCCTCGAGACGAACAAAGGGAAGCGCCATGGTGGGCAATAAATTCGGCTACCAGCTCCCAACTTGGGAGCTGGTTCCGAATTTATTGCCCAACCACAGGTGCAAGGACATCGAGAGCATTCCAACGAGAAAATAAATAGCACGTATCCATCACAAATTCCGCCGAGGTCGCCATTGCCATCTGTTCCGCGTAAGGCGGCTGTTTGTGTGTCAGCGAGGGATGAATATTGATGAATACCACCGTAGCGTAGCGTCAGAGCAGAGCTGATCACGTGTCAGAATTCAGAAACATAAGTATGATCACGTGGGCATATTTTACGCGGTGCTGAGTGCTCATCTGGGCGTCGGTACAGTACTGTACAGTAGTGGCATACCACACCTTTATTCAAGAAACGTAGCTGACGAAGCGTAGCCGTGATGGCATCGTGATCTTGACTTCAAGCCCGCCTTGCGTCGGGGATCAAGAAAGGTACTGTACGTTGATCCTGGGTTCGTACCACTCGCACACCTAACGCCTTGAATCAGCACAAGGATCATTTATGTCAGGGCAGGTTTACACCGACAAAAACTACACCTTCCGCTACTCTGCCAGCTCGCATCATCTCACGCCGTTACCCGTCGAAATTCGGATCCATCAATGCAGTAACCGAAACAACCAGACACATTCATAATATCGCACTGGCACGCCAACCGTCAGCACTACAGCAGTAGTACATGTACATAACCAAACCAATGTCTTTGAAAGGTGTAGTCTCACGAATCCACTCTAATCATCATCGTCATCCTCTGCTTCGGCGGGCCACTATATATCGTTGTCAACATCGTAACAATTCCAAGCGAGAACTATTCACCTTCAAAAATGGTTCACTGGCCTTGCACTTTCTTGCTCGTTTCCTTGCCAACATACTTTTTACTGACATGCGTACCCCAGGATATCACCGCGTCCTCTTCTAACACATCGGCCTGATAAAACGCCATCAAAATCTTGGGTACTCTCTTGATTTGCTCGGGGTATTCAAGTCCCGCTAAACGCTCAATGCCACAAAGTAACGACTCTTGGTGTTTTTCAGAGGTTGCCATCTACAAATATGAGGTTTAGCTCGATACAAGTAGCAAAATGCAGCGTCTCGCTCCACCTTTATCCCATCTGTCTCCTTCCAACACCTCAATAACATCTCCTTGGATTGCACGAGCGAGTAAACGATGTCATTCTCCGCCTTTTTTGCAATCACCTTTGCCGTCCGACACTCAACCAATCTCGCCTCGAGTTGTCCGACTCGGGCAGCCATGATATCATATTCAACCTCGAGAGAAACACACTTTGCAGTTTCCGTCAAAAGTCGGCAATCCTTCTTCGAGAGTTGACGACACTGGATGACGACTCCAGCCTCCGTCGCGAGCGCTTTCATCTGCTGCAAAGTCAGTTCTTTCTCAGCGTGTGCGCGGGCAAGTTGCTCTTGTGCGACTTGTTCTCACTCATCAATGATCCGCGTGCTTCACGAGGGTGAGAGTGACCCGGATGTCGCGAAAAGCGCCGTGACCTCCACGGTAACCAACGTCGTGCTCCTCAGTTGAAAGGTGGGTTGGGTGTGAGTGCCGACAAGGAAAGGATCATCGAGGTTGGCAACTCAGACGGTGGGGGTAGTCGAACATGACGGGATCTCGTCTGGAGGTGTCTGGTAAGCCCGGGTGGATGCGCGTCGACCGACATACTCGAGTTCCTCTAGAGACATATCTGGGGAACGTGCGCGCCGTTAAGTAGCGGGGATCGACATCACCGAGGCAGCTTCCCTCAGCCACCCGCTACTCCGGTACGGGTGCGGATTCATCGACAGGCCGCAATCCGACCACCGCGTCCACAGGTTTCCAGCATCGATTCGGTCAATATCTGACCGCAAGCGATCAATCTCGTCCTTCCCACGTCACTTGTATGTCATGTGATTAATCATATGGACTGCATGGCGAGGTCAGTCGTTCAAACCGGCTAGTTGACATTTCTTTTTTCACTGGGCAGCCTTACCTGGTGGCAACATCTAAGTCGTGGTGGCCTCCTTTCGTTACCAGAAACCCCGTTGTCCCCTTGCGAGCAACAATGCGACAGCATCCAAGCCAAACTCAGCTGTATTTTGGGGTACCTACATCTTCACAGAGCTCGAAATGGGCACCCAAACTAGTTTCGAAACGTCCTCATTGCGAGGCCCAATATATGCAATGGAATCAGGTTTTCTCGTTTCAGGCAGTCGTATCTGCGGTGAAGCACAGCTTGAGTAGACAGGTCCAAGAAAAATGAAAAATGTCACTCGTCCCATTGGCACTCTCAGCTTCAGGATAAATAGGCTAGGTGAAATAACTCGAACCATAAACATAGAAATCTGTTCATGTATATGGTAATATACAACATATCCGAGCCTCTGCGTGGATATCCCTAAAGATGATCGGGCATTTATGACGAGTAATACTCATGATAAGTAAAAGGAGAGGATCTTGAGCAAGCTTGCTTGGCACCGATATGACCGTATACTTTTGTCGGTTTTGCTGGTAGAAGCACTGGACCATCCATAATCATGATCCAGTCAGGCACGGACTTGCTGGACTCCAGACCATACTCTCATTGAGTAGGTGTTTGAAAATATATCTCGAAAATGTGGCTCCTGATGTGTAGTTGGCAGCGACATGCCGATTTGAGATAAGATAAGGTAGACCAAATCCATGCGCGTCCAATGTACTTATATGGTCTTTATTTAATTTCAACTCTTTGGCTTCATATCTCAAAAAAGCGAAACCCATGAAATTCTCAAAATATGAAAAGAAAATTTTGTGGGTTGTTGATTTCTTGTAAAGTGTTTGTAATAATTAGAGATTCAATTACAAGGTCATGAAACATTGGACGCGCATGGATTTGGTCTACCTTAGACTGGTCCTTAGTAGGCTAAATCGGCACCCATGCAGCGCCCTACTGTGCAGACCAGGCCAGTGCAGAGTTCGGTTCGTATCCCTGCCACCCCATCTCCCATATACGGACTGGTCCCGACTACAGCCCACATCGCCCTCCACAGAGGTCGAACAAAACGCCAACGCTATCTCCCCTCATGTCCTCTGCGACATCTTCCTCTTCTAACTTTCAACTCATCTGCAAAGCCTTGGCTGACTATGCCAACCAGACCGGCATAGATCTCACAAAAAATCCTTTCGCTGATCAGTTCCAGAGTTGTGATTCTGCCGATGCTATCTCTGAATTACTTCAAGAGAGAGCAAGAGCATTCAAATCTTATCGAGACGAACATCGCAAATTGATCGATTGCCTCAGTCCAGTAGTCTCGTTCTTCCACACATTCTCTGGCCCCCTTGGCCAGGCCCTTGTTCTTGTGAGCCCTAGCGAATCCCTCCCTCTTCTCTCATTATAATTTTATGCTTCCTCAGGTACCATTTCCACCTGCACAAGCAATCTTTGTCGGAGTCGATGTTCTCCTCCTAGTACGTATCTCCCTTATCTACTACTGGATGATCGATGATCGTTATACCCGGGTCAATCAGACAGCTTGTGGTGTCAGTACAAGTTATGATGCGCTTCTCGGGCTATTCGAGCGTGTCGGGAATTTCCTCAAACGACTCCATGTTTATACCGAGATCCCGTTTACACCTGCGATGGCCGATATCATCGTTCAGATCATGGTGGAAGTACTCTCGGTGCTTGCACTAGCAACGAAAGAGATAAAGCGGGGCCGTTTCAGTGAGTCGATCCTCTTCCTTAAATATGCTATTTCTGGAAATTCTACAGAGAAATTCGTAAAGAAACTATTAGGAGAGGGCAATATTGAAGCTGCGCTACAGAGGCTGGAGCAACTTACTAACGAGGAAGCTCGCATGGCCGCAGCCCTAAGTCTGCGAGACGTTAACGACATAAAAAGTAATATGAAGACGGTCATGGACGGTACGCAATGCTTGCATGTCTTCTTGCTAGAGGTCCCGAACTAGACTCCTGTTAGACGCCAAGACGTCGACACGAGACATTAGACAAGTGCTAGGTAAAATTGTGTTCTAAACTTGTAGTTTTGGGTTACTCAAGCTGGGCTACGTATGCTAGTCACGACGTCAGATGCAACCGATCAGATGACGAAGTTGAGACGTTAGTTATTCCTTACTTCTAGTGGCAACTGTCAGGGCTGAACGTGCCTTATAGGAGAACAATTACAGAAGGACTTGCGAACTTGGCTCTCCCCTCCAGACCCGTCGAAAAATCACATCATTGCGCGAGGACACCGTCTCAAGGGGACTGCAGAGTGGTTTGTCCAGGGAATTTTTGAAGAATGGAAGACGACGGGATCCCTATTGTGGATCCACGGCAAGCGTGAGTTGCCGTCACACTTGCATTCCTACACTTACTCATAGCTGTCTGCCGCGCGATTATGTAGCGGGCTCGGGGAAGAGCGTCCTGTGGTATGTATGGCACTAATTAGTTGATGTCATACCAACCTTATTCTATTTGTTGATCAGCTCCACGGCCATTGAAGCAACCCAAGTCATTGCTGACTCCGGGTTAGCCCTAATGGCATATTACTATTTCGATTTTAGAGATAGCTCAAAGCAAGACATCCGTGGCTTGCTCACTTCACTTCTTAGCCAGCTCACCGCCCAATCCGATCGTTGCAGCCGTATTCTTTCCGACTTATATTCAAGGCACAGCTTCGGATCCCGCCAGCTTGGTGATGACGAACTTAAAGAATGCTTAGTGGAGATGCTGGCATTACCTGAATTGCCCGTGACTTATATTATCGTGGACGGCCTCGACGAGTGTCCAAGCACGTCAGGCGTGGAGTCCCACCGCGAACGAGTCCTCAAATTTGTAGAGGGACTAGTATCGTTGCGTCTCCCAGCTCTTCGTCTATGTATGACGAGTCGCCCCGAAGCGGATATTATATCTACCCTTGAGCATCTGGCCTCCCATGTTGTGTCTCTCCACGACCAGGATGGACAGAAAGAGGCCATTGTGGATTACGTCAAATATGTTGTCTCGGCTCATTGGAGGATGAAGAAATGGAGAGTGGAGGATAGGAATCTAGTGATTGATACACTCGTGCGGAAGGCCGACGGAATGTAAGTGGTCAGCATCACACTAGCTCACACGTTGTTTATGCGACGGATGCAGGTTTCGTTGGGTTGCTTGTCAGCTTGAAACGCTGCGTGACTGCTTTCCGGCAAGTCTCCGGGACGCATTGCGTGAATTACCGAAGACCTTGGATGAAACATATGAGCGTATCCTGCTAGAACTTAAACCAAGAAATCGAGAATATGCTCATCGACTCCTGCAATGCCTTACTGTGGCAATTCGTCCACTTCGCGTCGAAGAGCTCGCAGAGGTCCTTGCGATTCGCTTCGATGTCGGAAAACCTGCAAAATATCATTCCGATTGGCGGTTGGAGGATGCTCAACAAGCAGTTCTATTCGCATGCTCAAGTCTCATCTCAATTGTCAACGTCGACGGGTCAGCAATTGTCCAGTTTTCCCATTTCTCTGTCAAGGAATTCTTGACATCCGGTCGCCTCGTGCAAGCAGGAGAAGACCTCTCCCCATATCACATTCATCTCCAACCGGCCCATATGGTTCTTGCACAGGCCTGCCTGAGCACTCTACTTCGATTAGATGATGAAGTGGACAAAGACAAGATGAAGAATTTCCCACTGTCGATCTATGCAGCTCAATACTTGGTTGAGCATGCTCAATTCGAGAATGTTCTGTCAAATATTTCAGAACTTGTGGAAGAACTGTTCGACCCTGACAAGTCACATTTCGCAATATGGGTGTGGATATACGACATCGATCGACCTTGGGAATGGGTAGAACATATGTCGAGCGAGCAGCCAACGCGGCCTGAAGGATCTGTGTTGTATTATGCGACGTTGTGTGGTTTCCGCGGCCTTGTGGAACACCTCATCAAGACCTGTCCGCTGGACAATAGTGCCACGGGGGGCATGAACGGCACTGCATTACATGCTGCCTTGCTCAAGGGATATTTCGATATTGCCCTGCTGTTACTTGAGCATGGTGCGGATGCGAATGCCCTAGACCACCTGGACTACAGTCCGTTGAACGTTGCGTCACGAAAGGGACGTCGTGACATTGTGGAATTCTTGATGAATCCCAACCCCAATGCCAATGGCCAGAACAACAGCGATGACACACCAATGGATGGGAAGTCGCTGAGAAGAGAACTGGACGTTGGGAGGGCACCGCTACAGTATGGGGTAGATGTGGACTCTCGTGACGATAGAGGCTGGACCTCACTGAATATCGCTTCGCGATATGGCCATCTGGAAATTGTGCGTGTGTTACTCGAGAATGGCGCCGCTGTGGGCTCCTGTGACAACAAAGGCTGGACCTCACTGAATACCGCTTCGGAATCCGGCCATCTGGAAGTTGTGCGAGTGTTACTCGAAAATGGCGCCGCTGTGGACTCCCGTGGAAACAAAGGCTGGACCTCACTGAATTCCGCTTCGCGATCCGGCCATCTGGATACCGTGCTCGTGTTACTCGAGAATGGCGCCGCTGTCGACTCCCGTGACAACGACGGCTGGACCTCACTAAATACTGCTTCGGAATCCGGCCATCTGGATATCGTGCGGGTGTTACTCGAACGTGGCGCTGCTGTGGACTCCCGTAGCAACAAAGGCAATACCCCATTGAAGACAGCGGCCCGATACGGCCATTTGAATATCGTGCGGGTGTTACTCGAGAATGGCGCCGCTGTGGACTCCCGTAATAACGAAGGCTGGACCCCGTTGATGTCAGCTTCGCGATACGGCCAGCTGGATATCGTACAACTGCTACTCGATAATGGCGCTGTTGTGGACTCCCGTGACGATGAAGGCTGGACCCCATTGAAGGACGCCTCAGCATCTGGCCATTTGAAAATCGCGCAACAGTTACTCCAATCCGGCGCATCAGTGGACCTCCGTGATAATAAAGGCTTCGCTGCGTTACATTCAGCGTCACACTATGGATTCCTCGATATTGTACGACTACTCCTGGACCACGGCGCAAATATCAACGTACAGTGTGCGAAGATGTGCACCCCACTGCACCGCGCATCAGTTGGCGGCCATTTCGAGGTTGCGGAGTTCCTCACCCAGCACGGCGCCGACGTTGGCATGCAGAGCGACGATGGGGAAACCCCACTTCACTTGGCATCGAGCAATGGGAAACTCGAGATTGCTCGTCTTCTCGTCAAATGCGGATCAAACATCGATTCGGCAGATAGATCCGGTTGCACACCGTTGCATAGTGCAGCACAAGCAGGCCATCTTGATGTTGTTCAACTTCTCGTCCAGCTGGGCACGGATGTCAACACGCGAAATGTAAATGAAAATACACCGCTAGATCTGGCCAGTAAGAATGGGAAACGAGACGTCGCAAGGTTCTTGGCGGAGCAGATGGGAGTGGGAGAGGTGGGTTGTATGGGCGACACAGGCATGACGACTCTGGACCCTGGATCAGAAAACGCGGTCACCGATATTGTGGAGTCATCACCTGGCCAGGGCAAAGATGAAACTCTGGTTAACAATGGGAACACTTCGTTATTCGCCGCGTGTAAAGACGGGAACGTCGACACGGTACAGTCATTACTCCGCGATGGCGCAGATGTCAAAGCACGGGATAAAAGCAACAACACTCCGTTGCATCGGGCGTCACAAAACGGGAGGCTTGAAGTTGCGAAGTTATTAATTGAGCATGGTGCGGATGTGCGTTGCCGGGACAAGTATGGCTGGACGCCTTTACACATTGCGTCACGATACGGGAAACTGGATGTCGCAAAGCTGTTACTTGACCAAGGCGCGGATGTTGATGCAAAGCTGCAGTCCCTGTGGACTCCATTGCATCTGGCATCAAGCAACGGTTATCTTGAAATTGTCAAGTTGCTACTCGAACGAGGAGGAAATATTCATGTACGAAATGATGAAGGCCGGACACCATGTCAGGTAGCATCGAGCGTTGGGATGCGGGAGATTGAGAAATTATTATCGGAGTGTGGCGCTTAATAAGGTATAGTCAAACATGGTATTACTGTGCAGGTTGCTAAAATACGCATTTTCTTTGTGTTCTAGTCTAAACGCTACTTAGATGACTATTAGAGCCTCTTTACCACCACGACACGATCCTCATTCCACTCACCGTTCCCATTGGCCAGTAATACTGATAGGGATGTTTTCCGTATACTGTATCTCTGTATCGCAGTGTCGAGATAGGTGGTCATTCTGCGAGGATAGACACGGTGGTCATCTCTCCTTGATCTGTTTGATTTGGTTGTCAGAGCAAGAGCAGACGATGATTTAGCTATAATCTTGACTACCATCCATGGTTTTTCTGTCACTGCGGTCGTAGGAGGACCTTTGGTATACTCGTGCCGACCAAAAGTGAGTTCGCTTATGTAAGGCATGTGTCAATGTATCGATGGAAAAA
>QFDX01004055.1:0-13671 GCA_003315875.1 Lactifluus piperatus | reverse complement strand
GCTTGGCTTCCCTCCCACCAAAAGAAAGGGTCCGGTTCTCGGTTCACTGCCTCTGAACCGAGAACCAGACCCCCCTGAACCTGAACCGATGGTCCGGTCCAAGGTTCAGGCAGAGGGGCTGAACTGGACCAGTGGTCCAGTTCAGGGTTCAGCAGAAAGCCTCGAGAACCGGACCGAACCGGACCTTGACAACACTAGGTAGTTGGTAACAGCCAGAACGAGGATGGAAAAAAACAAGTTTTCAGAAACTAAAAAAGACACTCTCGGTCACACTGGTAATTATACCGACAGTTGTTCCGAGTCAGATTCCATTGAGACCGAGCATTTTCATTGAGTTTTAGGGGAGTTACAAGGAGATCAATGTAGACGTCCATTTTTAGAAACGTTTTTGCACAGCCGCCAAATCACGTGAAAGCGACAATAAGAGGTATTATTAATAAGTCAATTTAAATGGATTGATTTTTTCAGTGATGACTTTTACTTTTACTGATAAGTTATAACTTGTATAAGTAGAACCACATATTTGTCTCCAAGGACTGTGATGTGATGTTGCGGTGTTGGTTAACTCCATTCAGGCACGCATGAGGTAGAGGATCAGAACTACAGTACAGTATCCGGATTTGTGGTAGGGACGATTGGGCGGCCATCATCATTGAGTCATTAATTGGACATCAGGCTAATCCCTTACCACACCATTGATACCGTTGCGTTGTTACGTATCGGCCTTTTGTTTACAGACCGGGCGAGCCTTGGTGTCCCCATTCGTCCGAGAGCAGTGTACATATGGGCGGACTTGGATCGCAGCCGATCGCTGAATTGTGGGGCTTCGCTCGCTTGGGTAGGAATGTGTGTGCCAGGTTAACAGATCCAGACAAGTACTACGAGATGACGACGTGCATGAACTCAAGGTCTACCTCAATACCCGCCTTCTTCATCGATCCAACACGCTAATCTATGCTGACCTCCGCGGATGGATTTCGCCATGCACTCGGCATCTCAACGACAACGTGATGTATTTACCTAATCTGATCAGAGGAGCGGCGCTGACCAACAGTCATTTCACTCTCAAGGTGATGGTATCGTGGGCTACCTTGCTTCTGATGGGCCGAGTTTCTCCAGAGTGGGCGCATCCTTGTATTTCAGAGCTGTACATAGCATGCGTTCGAGATTTCAGGGTTTCTTTCTCTCCTAGTACACTCCATGTCAAGTCCACGTGCATCTTTGTCCACCCTCTTCGGTGGTGCAGGTCACGATGAGCCGTACCGCGACAATCCTACCATTACTCCTCCACAAACCACCGATGTTAGGCCCCTTGATCTTAGCTATACAGAACCGTCCGAACAAACACCTCTCTCACTCAACGACTCCGTTAGTCGCACCCCAACCCTTAGAACCGTCTCACGGCATCCCACATACGTGCGTCGTCGTTCTCTTCTAGTGACGAAGGACTTATCAACCTTTGCTCATTTTCTTTTTTTTCGTCATGTAGGAACCGTTTATGCTACGATTTCATGTCGTAACCGTAGGCTGTGTTCTGCTTATAGTAGTAGGGATTGCACTGGAGGTTGCGCTCAAAATCTCCAACGATGACACAGGTGTATTGATACCATCTCGGATTCCGCGGTTCTATGCTGATCCGGACTACTAATCCCTAGGCTTACTCTTCCCAGAGAAGATGGTTATTTCCTTTTCAGCGCAATTTATAAGGGTGTGTGTGCAGACATATTCTATTAGACGCAGCTGATCATATCTTGTATCAAAGTCGTTCTTCACGACGCTGATATTTGTTCCCCTTGCGATTATGATCCAAGCTTTCGACTGGTCTATCCGAATGTGGAATGTGTGTGCCGCCGATCCTGCTGATCAATCTGCCTCTTACGAGAAGCACAGCCTTACCTGGTCTTGTCTCGAGGAGGTGCCAAGGCAGATGAGACCCTCCTAGTAGACTACGTAGGTCAATTACCCCCGAGTGTTTTGTTTGCCACCACTGAACCTCTACAGGTTCGTGATAGGTAATTAGCTGTGCGTCCCAGTATCCACAGACTTGACTGATGCATCACGACCTCTTGAATTAGCCGTCCAGCTATTATATATAATGCGTCGAAATTTAGACACAGATTCGTTCTTGTGTCTGGATTGACTGCGTTGGCGTCATTGCTTTTTCAGCCGCTAGCAGGAACTATCTTCGCTGTCATACCGTTTCTGCGTTTATATAGTAATTGATCATGGAGCTACACATCGCATTCTCTAATATGAACACTTAGCATTCTCTATTCAGAGCACTGCCACCATTGGACTGTCCCCATATTTTGACCTTTCTTCCGCGATGTCGTTCGCTGTGAGTAAATCCTGGCCATTCTTCTCGTTGCCGCTGACGTAGGTTTTTCACAAGGGTCACAACAAACTAGGTTTGCTATTAGCATCAACCCAAGTTGTGCGGTGCTAATCAACGGCATTGTCACCTAAAATATAGCCGACGTTGCCCCCATGCTTGATGACTGGGTTATCGCTGAGTTCAAGGTAAGTATCATGTACGACCAGTTATTAGTAAATTTCTATTTACTCGATTATTCAAACTGTAGGTGCCCCGGCCGCCTTATGGTGGATACGACTTCATGACTGTAAATACGACTGGCATCCGAACCGATACAAACTGTGCGAAGCAGCAACTTACCGTCAATGTGTCAGATTCAGGCCTCTTGACAATTTCCGCGACTTCCATTGATAACTGTTCTATGGAAGCGACCTTCGACCCAAACAGTACAAGCCAACCATTCGGTGTAGTGAATGTGCCTAATTGTGACAATGCAACTAATCCGGCTTTTCAACCTGTGCGCGATCGCACTTTTTATGTGGGTTTCATTAGGATGTTCATTTCGTCTAGGTTTTCTTCTGGTTTTTGCAACAAGACACAAACCGCACTGTTGGGGTTTTCTGCGAACCACGCATACAACCTTTTGAAGTCACAGCCTTTGTAAAACGCGACGATTTATCCTTGGGAAGCGTTAGAATAATTGGTAACTACACGAAAGCGAACAACGTCTCTGGTCCGCCATTGAACGGTATTCCGTACAACGGGTATGGCCTATTGTTTCCACACCGCCTCCGATCCTAAACTCGGCCGCGTAGGTTTTTCTTTGAACCTTTGGACAACGCAACTTTGCGGTCACAAGTGGATGTTCTGAAAACTGGCATACCCTTTCTCATATTCCTGGCGGCCCTGCAGAACCCTCTAGGCCTGGATTCGGTCTTCCAAGATCCGAAGGGCTTTGTGACATATACCAGGCAAATCTACGTGCGTCACTGACTTCTCATAGCGACATGGTCTGACACGGAAGCTCGTAGACTCCGTATCTCTCCGCTGTAGCGAGTTCGAATTACTTTTTACAGACAAATGAGACCATATATGGAAAGATGAAACAAGCTATCCCGCACCTTGTTATCGCGTATGTCTTTGGCCCTCTCGTCCTCGTGCATCCTACATGATAATGATGCGCGCCATCAGACCCCTTCCCACCCATCTCCTTGCCTCGCTTTGCATGCTCATAGGAGGAGTAACGCTTAGCTTACACTGGCTGCACGTCCGACAACGGCGGGACATCTACCTCACTCACATGCCAGGTTCAATCGGCTCGGCCGTGGCGTTGACATCACAGTCCGGCCTCGTGCAGCTGCTGAAGCCATACGATGACCGAGTTGCGCATTCTCGTGCGCTCGCACCGTTACGTTTCCGTCTGGACAGACGCACCGGTGGGATCGTGGTAGATGATTCGATGACGCCGGCGGATACTGATAGTATGGAGATGGCGTCGCTGGCGGTGGACAAAGATAAGACGAGGAACACGGCCATTTTGGGAGGTCGAGGTAGGGTTTGGGATGGCATGAAGAGGAAATTGTTGGGTCGGGCCTGGTGGAAAAGCTGATCAACGGAGGAGACAGATGAGGACAGGCGAGGGATGGACTCGGACATGGTTTTGATATATTGCGAGAGGCCTCGTGAATGTTGTAGTAGGCACACGGGGCTCATTTGGAGCGTGGCGGATCACTTACAGACGTTGACAGAGTTTTTTCTCATTGGCTCCACAGTTACTAGTTTGTAGTATCTGTGTACACTGCATGGAGGGGTACTAGCCGCTGTCGTTAGGACGTGATAAGCAATACCACAGAGAGGAGAGAATGTATTCACGTAGACGGAGGCTACTCAGTCTTGTGTAAGAAAGACAATGTTCTGACCTTGTCTGCGATGTGTGCTCTAGATCCGGAGGATAGGAGATGACTTAGCAAGCAAAGGCCTGTCACTGGTATGCATGTCATGTTGGCTTGCACTACACGGTCTACACCCCATCCATGGCTGACAATCGGTTTGAATTACAGACTATGCTCGCTATAAATACCTTGGTCCCTCTTTCTATCGATGCCACTTCACATGTATCCCGCACGCCCCTTCTCACCTTACAAGGTCTTCTGTCAATCTGATAATCATCACGCTACACTCTCTTGGCCCATTACTAGTAGTCGAAGGTCAGGCCATTGAACTGATTGAAGTGTCGGGGCAGAACCGCAGAAGAGCGAGGCGCATAGTGAGGTGGTAATATACTATAAGTATTATACAGGGCTGTAGCCTGTAGTCCATTCGATGAATGACCTTGAAGTGATTTGGAAAATTTGATGATGTAGAGGATGAGATCGAGTCGCGCATCACAGGAGAGAGGAGAGGAAAGGGATCGCGTTTTGGATGCTGGTCGAGGGAGTCCTGTTTGCCCCGACCTTTGATCTACAGAACATTGTACCTACTGGTAGGATCCTAGTCCATACCATAAGGATATGAACGGTGTATGTCGACGCCACGTGTCTCTAAGCAAGGGATAGGAAAGAAGAAAGGAAAAGCTTACAGTAAAGTAAACAGTAAGTAGCGAAAGAATCAGGAACGTAGGCCATGAGGTAACAGCGTCGATCGACGCTCCAATGCCTGCTGGGCCTGCACATCGCGCTTTATAATTTATCTGATCCCTGCTGTCACAGGTGTTGTGGCGGCATCTCAATGGCTTAGCGATGCCACGTGTTAGCGATCTACTAGTAGAGAAATAAGGGAAAAGATAAAGGAAGATAAACCGCTCAAGAGAAGAAAATCAAATATGCGAGTACCCCCGCAGTCATAACCAAATACGCGCGATGTCAAGCGCGATATGTGGCACCCGTTGCCAATACATTACCTGCATGACACAGCGTGCGGGCACGCTTCGCCCGATCGTGGCCTCTTCATCGGCCGAAAAAAGACATCATGATTGTGTCAGCGACAGCGCAAAATAAGCGCGCGTGACTAAACCGTAGGGGGATATACTAAATAAGGAAATGTACGGGGTTGACCGACATCCATCCATCGCTCTCAACGTGGTGCTATCGCAGATATTTAGCTACTTATTGGCCTTACTTCTCCAGAGTGGGCGTATCCTTGTATTGAGAAGCCATACGTGACGGATCTCGGTGTTTCTTCGTAGCGCACTTCACGTCAAATCTACATGCATCCTCGTCCCCCCTCTTCGGTGATGCAGTTCAAAACCAGCCGTACTGCAACAGTATTACCACAACTCCTTCAAAAGCCATCGACATTACGTCCCTTGATCTCGGCGACACAGAGCCGTCCCAACAAACACTTCTCTCATCCGACAACTCCGTTAGTGTCACGCCGACAATGGGGACTATGACAAGGCATCCCACATACGTTCGTCGTCGTTCTCTAAAAATGAGGCACTTATCATACTTCGCTTATTTTTCGTCATGTAGGAACCGTTTATGCTACGATTTTATGTCGTAACCGTGGGCTGTATTCTGTTTATAGCAGTAGGGATTGCACTGGAGGTTGCGCTCAAAATCTCCAACGATGACACCGGTGTGTCGATACCATCTCGGATTCCGCGGTATTTTGCTGATCCGGACTACTAAGCCCTAGGCTTACTCTTAGGGGAGATGATCGCAATTTCCTTTTTTACGCAGTTCATAACTGTGGGTGTGCAAATGTATGCTATTGGACGCAGCTCATCATATGTCGGATCAAAGTCATTCCTCACGGCACTGATATTTGTCCCCCTTGCGCTTATGATTCAAGCTTTCGACTGGTCTATCCGAATGTGGAATGTATGTGTCGCCCATCCTACTGATCAATCTGTCTCTTACGAGAAGCGCAGCCTTACCTGATCTTGTCTCGAGGTCGTGCCAAGGCAGATGAGACCCTCCTAGTAGACTACGTATGTCAAATTTCCCCGCGTACTCTGTTTTCCACCCCTGAACACCTGTACAGGTTGGGGATAGGTAATTAGCTGTGTCCCAGTATCCACAGACTGACTCATGCAATCACAACCTCTTGAATTAGCCGTCCAGCTATTATATATAATGCGTCGAAATTTAGACACAAGTTCGTTTTTGTGTCTGGATTGACTGCGTTGGCGTCGTTGTTATTTCAGCCGCTAGCAGGATCTGTCTTTGCTGTCATACAGTTTCCGCATACTATTCGTAATTGATCATGATGCTCCATCTTGCATTCTCTAATATGAGCACCTATATCTGTCTCTATTTCGAGCTATAGCATCATTGGACTGTCCCCATATATTGACCGTTTCGATGCGGTAGAGTTCTTTGTGAGTAAACCCTAGTCATCGTTCTCGTTGCCGCTGACGTAGTTTTTTCAGACCGATTCATACGGTGTAGGTGCGCTGTAGGCATCAACCCAAGTTGTGCGATGCTAATCAACGGCATTGTCACATAAAATATAGCCTTGGACAATACTATCTTCGCATTTCGCGAGTGGGCTACCGCTCCGTTCGACGTAAGTATCATGTGTGCCTAGTCATGCAGTGAATATATTTCTATTCACCTGACTGTTCACACTGTAGATTCCGTCTTGGGGTATATCCAGTTTCATGACTCTGAATACGACTACTATTCGAACCGATACAAACTGTGCTATTCCACATCAACTTAGAGTCAATCCATCCGATTCAGGCCTCTTGACAATTTCCGCAACGTCCATTGACAACTGTTCGTTGGAGGTGACCTTCAATCCAAATAATGCAAGCCAATCGTATGGTGTGGTGAATATGCCTAATTGTGTCAATACAACTAATCCGGCTTTTCAACCTGTGTGCCGACCGCACTTTTTCTGTGCGTTGTATTAGGATGTTCATTGGGTCTAGGTTTTCTTCTGGATTTGGCAACAAGACAAAAATCGCTCTCTCGGGGTTCTCTGTGAACCGCGCATACAACCTTTCGAAGTGACAGTCTTCATAACCCTCCCCGATTTATCCTTTCAAAACGTTACAATAATTGGTAACTACACTAAAGCGAACAACGTCTCTGGTCCGCCAATGAACGGTGTTCCGTACAACGGGTACTGTCTGTGGTTCTCACACCGCCTCCTATCCTAACCTCGGCTGCGTAGGCTTTTCTTTGAACCTTCGGACAACGTCACTTTGCGGTCACAAATGGATGTTCTCAGATCTGGCATAACGTTTCGCATATTCCTGCAATTACTGCAGAATGCTGGTGACCTGGATTTGGTCTTCCAAGATCCGAATACCGTTTTGGAGCATACCAGTCATATCTACGTGCGTCACTGGCCCTCATAACGACATGGTCTGACACGGCAGCTCTTAGGCTGAGTATCTCTCCATTGTAGCGACTTCTAATTACTTTCTATCAATAAATGACTCGGAGCCCATATATGTAGAGTTCACACAAACTGACCCGCGCCTGGTAATCGCGTATGTCTTTGCCCTCTCGTCCTTGTGCATCCTATATGATAATGATCCGTGCCACCAGACCCCTTCCCACCCATCTCCTTGCCTCGCTTTGCATGCTCATAGCAGTGGTAACGCTTAGGCTACACTGGTTGCACGTCCGTCAGCGGCGTGACATCTACCTCACTCAAATGCCAGGTTCGATCGGCTCGGCAGTGGCATTGACATCGCACTCTGACTTCGGGCAGCTGCTGAAGCCATACGATGACCGGAATGCATGTTCTCGTGCGCTCGCACCGTTACGTTTTCATCTGGACAGGCACACCGGTGGGATCGTGGTGGATGACTCGATGATGCCGGTTGATACTGATGGTATGGAGATGGCGTCGCTGGCGGTGGTCAAAGATGAGACGAGGAGCACGGCCATTTTGGGAGGTCGAGGTAGGGCTTGGGATGGCGTGAAGAGGAAATTGTTGGGTCGAGTTTGGTGGAAAAGTTGATCGATGGAGGAGACAGGTCACAGATGAGGACAGGCGAGGGATGGACTCGGACATAATTTTTATAAATTGCGAGCGCCTCGTAAAAGTCTTGTGTCTTTGCTCTTCTTCATCACGCTCTGACTACAAGCGACTCCAAGGACTGTGATGTGATGTTGTGGTGTTGGTTAACTCCATTCAGGCACGCATGAGGTCGAGGATCAGAACTACAGTACAGTATCCGGATTTGTGGTAGGGACGACCGCCTTTCTGATTGGGCGGCCATCATCATTGAGTCATTAATTGGACATCAGGCTACGTCCCTTACTACACCATTGACATATTGACACCGTTGCGTTGTTACGTATCGGCCTTTTGTCTACAGACCGGGCGCATGTGTGTATTGAGTTGTACATGCAGCGTAGTACAAATTGCTACGTTTCTTTCTTTCCTCATGCACCCACATGCCAAATCAACGCGCACGCTCGTCCATCCCTTTCGATGGCGCAGACGAAGAAGAGCCTGAGCCGTACCGTGACAACCCTACCACAAATCCTCGACAAGCTACCGATATTGGGTCTTTCGACATCGACGACACAGAAGCATTTGAACTACCACGTCTCTCCTATGGCAGCTCCATTAATCTTACTCCAACCCCGGGAACGGCCTCGCAGCGGCGTCCGACATATGTGCGTCCTCGTCCTCGAGTCATGAAGGACGATGGACCCTCGATTATTCTCCTTTTTCGTTACGTAGGAACCGCTTGCGCTACGATTTCATGTCATAGCTGTAGGCTGTGCTCTGCTTGTCGCAGTAGGGATTGCATTGGAGGTTGTGCTGAAACTCTCCGAGGATGAACACGGTATGTCGATGCTATATCGGATTCTGCCGCCTTATGCTGATCCGGACTGCTAATACCTAGGCTTACTCTTCCCACAAAAGATTGCGAATTCTTTTTCATCGCAGTTCATAACTGTAGGTGTGAAATCATATACTGTTAGACGCAGCTCATCATCTGTCGGATCTAAGTCATTCCTCACGACCCTAATATTTGTTCCCCTAGCGCTTATGATCCAAGCCTTCGACTGGTCTATCCGAATGTGGAATGTATGTGTCGCCCATCCTGCTGACCAAAATCTGCCTCTTACAAGAAGCACAGCCTTACCTGATCTTGTCACGAGGACGTGCCAAGGCAGATGAAACCCTCCTAGTAGACTACGTATGTCAAATTTCCCTGGGTCCTCTGCTTTTCTACCTCTGAACACCTCTACAGGTTGGGGATAGGTAATTAGCTGTGTCCCAATATGCACAAACTTGATTGATGGATTAGGATCTGTTGAACCAGCCGTCCAGCTATTATGTATAACGCGTCGAAATTTAGACACGGATTCGTTCTGGTGTCTGCTTTGACTGCGTTGGCGTCATTGTTTTTTCAGCCGCTAGCAGGAGCTGTCTTTGCTGTCAGGCAGTTTCGGTATTCATTTAGTAATTGATCATGATGCACCATCTTGCATTCTCTAATATGAGCACCAAGCTTCCCCTTTACAGAGCTATGTCACCGTTGGACTGAACCCAGGCATGGACCTTTTGGGTTTGTTCTCTGGTGCGCTCGATGTGAGTAAATCCTAACCATCCTTCTCGTTGCCGCTTACGTAGTTTCTTCACAAGGATGTAAACTTTACAGGTTCGCTATAGGCATAAACATAATTTTTGCGATGCTAATCAACGGCATAGTCACACGAAATGAAGCGTTCAACCCCTATGTACTTGGCGAGTGGGCTATCGCTCCGGCCGACGTAAGTATTAATACTGTATTATGCGCAACCAGTTATTGATAAAATTATATTCTCTCGATGGTTCAAACTGTAGGTCGAGGCTGTTGATGGATCCGGTTTCCTGGCTGTTAATACGACTGCCATCCGAACCGATACAAACTGTGCTATTCCACATCAGCTTACCGTCAATCCATTAGATTCAGGCCTCTTGACAATATCCGCGACTTCCATTGTTGACTGTTCGTTGGAAGTGACTTTCAACCCAAACAATGCAAGCCAACTGTACGGGGTCGTGAATGTGCCTAATTGTGACAATACAACCAATCTAGCTTTTCAACCTGTGCGCGATGACACTTTTCTGCGAGTTGTATTAGGGCGTTTATTTCGTCTAGGTTTTCTTCTGGTTTTTGCAAAAAGAGACAAATCACGCTGCCGGCGTTTTCTGCCAAGTGCGCATACAACCTTTCGATGTGGCGGTCTTCGTAAACCTGGACTCTCGCACCTTGGCAAACGTTACAGTAATTGGTACCTACCCGAAAGCGAACAACGTCTCTGGTCCGCCATTGAATGGTGTTCCGTACAACGGGTACTTTCTGTTATTCTCACACCGCTTCCCATCCTAATGTCGGGTGCGTAGGCTTTTCTTTGAACCTTCTGACAACGCCACTTTGCAATCACAAGTGGATGCTCCCAAATATGGCATCCCCTCCCTCATATTCCTGCAGGCACAGCGGGCTCCCGGTGGCCTGGATTCGGTCTTCCAAAATCCGAATGCCTTTGTTGCATATACCAGTCAAATCTACGTACGTTACTGACTTCTCATTGCGACATGGTCTGACACTGAAGTTCGTAGACTATGTATCTCTCCAATATAGCGAGATATAAGTACTTTATACCGCCAATTGTGACCCTAAATGGTGAGATCACAGAATCAGTCCCGCGCCTTGTTATCGCGTATGTCTTTCCCTTTTCGTTCCTGTGCATCCTATACCATAATGATGCATATCATCAGATCCCTTCCCACACATCTCCTTGCGTCGCTTTGCATGCTCGTAGCAGGGGTGACATTTAGGCTACACTGGTTGCACGTCAGACAGCGGCGGGACATCTACCTCACTCATATGCCAGGTTCCATCGGCTCGGCCGTGGCATTGACATCACAGTCTGGCCTCGTGGAGTTGCTGAAGCCATACGATGATCGAGCTGCATGTTCTCGTGCGCTCGCACCGTTAATTTTCCGTCTGGACAGTCACACAGGTGGGATCGTTGTGGATGACTCGACGACGCCGGCGGATACGGATAGCATGGAATTGGCGACGCTAGCGGCGGTCGAAGATGAAACGATGCCCATGGCCATTTTGGGAGGTCGAGGTAGGGCTTGGGACGATATGAAGCGGAAACTGTTGGGTCAGGCATGGTGGAAAGTTGATCGACGTAGGAGACAGATGACGACAGGCGAGGGATGGACTTGGACATGATTTTGATACATTGAGAGCGCCTGAATTGTTGTAGCGGCCACACGCGACTGATTTGGAACATGGGGATGACTAGATAGATGACTTGGAGACGCACAGACATTTTTTCGTTGACTCCGCAGTTATCTCAGTCTTTTGTAAAAAAGACTGAGTAGCGCCTGTCTACATGGTGCATTCTGTTGGGGAGCAAGCCTCGAATAGGAAGGCTTATATAATAATTACATACTATAACCGGATACCTCCAATAGATTATCGGTGTGGTGTGCCTTGCATCTAATCGTTCATCATCAGCGTCAATCGCTTACTTCATTTCCTGTTATTTCCTTACATTCTCCCTTCTCTGCGGTCTTGTTCATCACGTTCTGATGACAGCGGCGGCCCCTCCATACAATTGGCTGCGATGTGTGCTATCCCGACTCGGAGGGTGCATGTAAACCCATCCGGGGCTGACATGCGCTGACAGTCGGTTTGAATTCCAGGCTATCCTCGCCTTAATACTTTGGTTGCGACATTCCATCGATGACCTTTCACTTGTATCATGCACGCCCCTCCTCACATTGCAAGTTCTGCTCGCCCCTTCTGCTTCACTGTCGATCTAATCCTAATCATCCTACATCCACACAGGACATTTCAGCAGCTGAGCAGGCCTCGCTGAACTGCCGCGGCGTGACTATGCCCGAGCTCTCCCCCAGCGGCCCAGACAGCAATGCTAGCTCGCCATTGTCATCGGGCCCAGTCACGCTACTCGATCCGCCCCCCTTTGCAGCGTCTTCGGACCCGCTCGTGGACGGAAGCACCAGCCTGACCCGCGGCTGCACAAACCCGTGACAAAGATAATCACTACCACCACCATCACCGCAGGCTCACGAGGCACCGTATGGCGCGCCAGACAGTTCTCTCGAACCTGGGAAAGCGCAAGAGACGACCTAGCGCGGACGCCATCACCGGAGTTTCAACGGGCATGCAACTCTCCGCAGACCATGACTCGGACCTCCCTCCGTTGGTGATAGCTGACAGCCCTGCCGAGATGACGGAAGTGCTATTGCCCTCTTCTTCCAAGGTAAGCCCCCCCGCACCCACCTTGCGCCTGGTATTAGCGCTCACAATCATGCTACTACTCGGTATTTGCAGTCTTTTTTCGACTCCCGAACGGCCCGATCGACGATACACCTCGCATAGGACAAGCTAGACCTTCTGTACGTTTTTCGCTCATTGCCCGCCTTGTATATGCACGTCCTTCTCCGTGCTCATCCACCTCACCCAAACAGCGCTCCCTAGCTTGTACGCTCGCTCGCTCGGCGCAGCACGCACGACACGTTCCCATCTCTACGATGAAGCCCCGTACTCGACAGTCCCACATCCACTCTTGCCCCGGCACCCCCACGCGGCGCACCCTGGACACCGCCATCATTCACATTCGCCGCAACTTGTATCCTATTCTTCATACCATGGTGCATCGCAATCGGAGCGTGCCATCTCCTCACTCGTTCGTCTCTACACTGAGCCACCACGTAGCCCACTAGACCGCCTCGCGCATCACGCACACTCTGCGCGTGAGCACGTCGGCATCTTTGTCGGCACGCTCGGTTTGGCGGCCGCTGCGCTCCCAGCGTGGTCGCTCCGCTTTGCACTTGTTGGTTCTGTGATGGTGCGTGCGACGATGGTCTGGCGCAGATTTGGGGAACAGGTGGAGAAGGAGAAGGAGAAGGAAGGGGGAGAGTCGGAAGAAGAGTGGCGTGAAGATGGGAGATGTGTGTGGAGGGTGCTGCGCGGAGAGGAGAAAAGGCAGATTCTGAGAGTGTGCGGCGGCGGCGGGGAGCTAGTGAAGATGAGTAGTAACAAATCGGAGGTTCTACATGTTCCTGTCTTTATTACGCTTGACACGATTGTACTTCAGGCTCTTCTGAGTCTTGAATGTTGTTGTACCGATGCGATCATGCACCATCGCTCAAGTCGTTCGTTCTGGTGACGATTACGTTGTTTGTCTGCGGAATGGTTCCCCAATAATATGTTTATTTACGCATCTTTTGACAACAAGTTGGCATTTGCTAGTAGTACCAGTGCAGGATGTGCCTGGCCAAGGCTCAGGCCTCCAGTCCAAAGTCCTCGAGCCTTGTCTTTCGCCACTTCGTGGGTGCCATTTCCGGGTGTCGTTTGCACCGTGTTCAAGCATGTTTATCGCATATAAAAGGAGGCTGTGGGTCCATGATGT
>QFDX01004045.1:0-15513 GCA_003315875.1 Lactifluus piperatus | reverse complement strand
GCAGTAACAGCGATTCGAAAATGAGGCAAAATGAACAGGGTGACTCCAGATATGCCTGTGCCAAACGCTCTCAGCTGTGGAGGAACAGACTCGGAGATATCTAAGACCAGTAAGGACCTTCTTCCATTAAGGTAGACCAAATCCATAGCCATCCAATGTACTTATATGGTCTTAATTTAATAACAACTCTTTGGCTTCATATCTCAAAAAAGTGAAACCCACGAAATTCTCAAAATATGAAAAGAAAATTTTTGTGGGTTGTTGATTTCTTGTAAAGTGCTTGTAATAATTAATTACAAAGTCATGAGACATTGGACGCGCGTGGATTTGGTCTACCTTATGACATTTCCATGAACGGCGAATTCGATGAAGTGCGGAAATGTAAATTGTGGTGTTTCTATACGGAGATGACTGGATGGATGTAAAGTGCGTTTAGCGGGAGGATGCAAGGACCAGGACAAGTAAATGTGAGGACAAAAAGTGACGAGAACGTCTGGATTAAGACATCATCAAGGACTGCTCAGACGTAGGGCCTCCTCAGCGTCATCCCACAAATCCCGCTGTCCCCAAATATTTGTCACGGCGCAGAATACAACCCACATCGAGCACTCGCTCAACTTTCTGCGGTCCCAAACTTCCAAGGTTAGAGGAGCCGCATTTGTTTCCGTCGACTTGGTGTCAGTTTCGGTGCTGTTATCCGTTAGCTCACTGTGACGGTGAACGGATAGCGGAGGACTCTCTTTTCTCCGACGGACAACTGAGATTAGAGCTAGACAAACTCTCGCGAGATTGCGTAGACAGCTTAGATCATCCGCAGAGCAGAATAAATCAATGCGGGTGAGGAGCGCGAAGATCCAGCGCATGTGTACATCCGTGGGTGTATAGGCAGATGCACCATTGTTGTTGTCGGTGTCACCATCCAGAGACTCAAGATACAGATTGAACCAATGCGTAAAGTACATGAGGAGGTGAAGAGAGAAACGCTAAAGTCAATAACATCGATGAGTTTCAGTTACGTTCAGAAGAATGGAGAGACGAACGTGGTCGAGTTGGAACAGGAGAGTGGGGGAGAGTTCTCTTGGCTGCTGTGGGGTGACACAAGGCGGCTGGTGGATAGCTAGCAAATAATCAGGAGGAAGAATCGGTCGTGAATGTAGAGCGAACGCACTTCCGTGCTGTTGCCCGGCGTGGTCTTTTCCACGTTTCCCCGACCGCGGGGTATTATTCCACGCCGACTCTGGAGCACCTTCCAGGAAGGCCCACCAAGCTTCCCTATTCTTCTTATCTGGGATCATTTTCTTGAACGGTCCAGCAGGCTGAAGTTTAACGATGGGCTGGGTTATGTTCTACTTGAAAATGAGCACGCCAGGTTATTAGATAGGGAGAAATGACAAACCCACAGCACGGAAGTTACGAAAACGTCGCTCAAATTCGCTGCGCCATTCTTTGCTTGGGAGTGGCGGGGGCGTTTCTAATTGTCGCACGGAATCCGTGCATGTTTGGTCCGTGGTTTGAGCGGACTGTGTGGGCATACGAGCAGCATAAGGGTTTGCGACGGATTTAATGTTGGGTAGTTTTCGTGCATCTCGCCTGTGGTCACATCGCTCCGTACTTGGACCATGGATACAGTGATAGATAGGACATACCTCACAGTAAACAAGTATTGCATACCATCCATAGGTTCGCCGTCAAAACCAGGTGGGAGATTTGCCACAGGAAGTATCTGGCGCAGGCCATATGAGACATCACCGTCATCATCGTCGCAACCGTCGCCCCCATCGTATTCGCGTTTACGTTTCTGTGAGGGTGCCATTAAGTTTTCAGCTCGGAGTGGGGATAACAGGTGCCAGGCGCGCCAGCCCAGAGGCGACGCGACGCGGACCGGTATTACCATTAAAGACAAGCACACCACGACCACACCACGAAACTCTGTTCCCACCTTCTTGCAGAAATTCGATGTACAGTATACAAGCCGAAATTGCACCGTAGGTCCGCATAGTACACTTGATAGCATATAAATATTGAGTACAAAAAGATCTCGAATCCCTTAGCTCCCTATCTCACGGCGGCGAGGTGTCCGCACTGAATCCGCAACATCCGACTCCACTGTGGTTGCGACGCCTAGTGGTACCCGAAGGGGTTATCCTGCTGCTATGTCCAAGCACACATTCCGTAGATGTAAAGCGCTATGCCAGCGAAATACGCGAAGAAAAGTTCTAGATCGGACATAGGTTAGATTGAGTTGCGAATAGATTCTAGACTCAGCGCACGTACGTCTTCGGCGATTGGGATACATGCGCAACTCGGCCTGAAGCTGTGGGAATCCCATAATATTACAAAATATGTGAGCAGATATTGAAGGCAACAGTGACTTTGTACGAAGAAATAAGAAGGCTGAGTGGGACCCAAAGAGCGTGGTATAGGTGAACTGGAACACTGTCAGAATAATTCAGCTTAGACACGTCGATGAGTGAAGCCCCCTTAACATGTCAGGAGAATGGCACGCTTCAAAGCTTGGCGGGTGCGGCCATGCATGTTGTAGGACTCCCATACATGATGCAAATGAGCTGTTATTTGATTTGTTCGAAGTCATATAATTGATATGGTAAGAGAAAGGGCGCACCAGATCCGAAGGACACTGGGGTGAAGAAGACTATGAAGGTATGCGAAGCACCAGCCAAGCGATAAACGCTAATTAGACATGAACGCCAGACCAGTTCTTCCGATATGGGTCCCTGTGTAGACAGAGACACAATTAGATAATTCATCTGGGATCGTCAGTGGTACTTACAACGATGTAATTTCGTATGCCGACCCAATCGAACATGTCCTTGACATGTTTGTTGAATGACCAACGTGCCATAAGAGGTAAATCACGACTTAGATATTGACCATACAGCGGCCCCAGGAACAGGACAGGTGTCACAAGGTGAGCGAGACCATGCCCGCGAAAAGAAAACCCGAGGTGGACGGGTGTTGTACACTCATGCTGTGATAAAATATATGAATAAAAAAAGCATGAGAGCTGGGACTGCTTACATCTAGTGGAGTGCATCGGCTTGCCGCAACGACACTTTGCACCAGGCACAATGAAGTCACCGTACTAACAAAAACTGACAACAGTCGGGCTTTGATAACTGCAGGGTCATCTCGCAGCCGCTCAGGTGCCCCTTTTGAAGGTGACTTGTCGTTTCTTTCGGGGGACTTGGAGAAAGAGAGTCGCGTATACTTGGTGAAGTAAAGTGGAAGGACATATCCTAAAGTTAGTACAGCGTTAATGAAGTGAGCACCTCGCAAGGATAATGTCTCTGTCATGGACACGGAAAAACGATGAGTATGGATACTGGCAGCCTGTAACTGAACGGGGCAACGAACAGAGCAGAGCAGCCTTGTAGCCTTGTGAACGTCGCGGACCGAGGGACCCGGACAACAATTGGGCCGTTGTCGCTTCTTTTTCCGTTTCCGAAATCGGACATTTCATATACAGTACAGTACAAGAAGAACAAAATAAATACGGTGTCAGTGTACCAAGAATTGGGAAGTAAACAGTATGCATGCTAGTCCCCCAACGGTACCTATGATTGCCCACTGTGTAAAGTCCTCAAAGTGGGATCCATCTACTGTTGACGTCAACCCGCGGTAAGCATACAACGCAATCCCGGTAATGAATGCTGCAATCGCGTAGAGCAGAAAGACTAAGGGGAGGGATAAAAGAACGCTTCGTCGCTTCCGGTTCCGGTTCCGCGGTCAGCTTTGTGAGGACGAAATCGAAGAACACATACCGAAAGAAGTACTAAACCTTCTCCGCGGGGATACACGATTGGGTTTTCTATGTCCGATTTGTATCTGAACAGCGCAAATACAGCAGACATAAGACTACACGCGGAGAGAAGAATGGCGACAAGACCGGCAACACGCGAGACGTCGTCGATCCCAGGGAGGGTAATGAATGTCACCGAGGCACTCAAAATAATCGCAGCCTGTAGGGCAGTATTAAAACACAAATCATCTGCAAGAGGGTGTCCAACTCACAATCAGACAAGCAAATGCGCCAACGACAAGCATAGGGCCAGCAATATTGCGTACGCCACCTTCTGCATCGAATCTTTGATGGTGTGATCGTTCCAAGAAAAGGTAAGGGAGGCCAAGACAGAAGAACGAAATAACGAAATCTCCGACAGTACGACGAAATGGAACGCGAGTTGTAAGGTTCCTGTGATGTGTCACATCCATAGGACGACCTGCTCTCCACGCAGCTGAAGTTGACATTTAGTAAGTGGGCATATCTTTAAGAAAGCTGCGACTTACCAATACGGAGGAGTACTTTAGCTACGACACGTGTACGAACAACCGATGCAGTTTGGGCAGACACGTCTGATCGAGTGGGATGTGTGTCAGGAAACAAGAGATTGCTGGAGGAGGCTCACTCTCAAAAGAACGAAGTAGTGCTATAAGCTCTTGGCATTCCTCTTGGCTAAATGGAGGCAGGGATGGGACAGGAGACGGCAGCAGCCGGTCTGACGCAAGGGAGAGGATGAACAATAACACAAAATGGGTAAATTAAGAAACAAACCGGTATAAGACCATGTCAGGACATTAATGGCCTCAGAAACTGATTCAGCTGGAAGCGGTGCATGAGCAGGATGGGACACCATAAACGACCAATACTGATATTCCATGTTGGTCTCTGTCGAATCGTCAGGGCGAGCCCCACGCACGTATTGTTAGCAACTTACTATCAACACCCTTACTCATTTCTTCAGGATCCGATGATGGACATTCTAACAATACCATCCGCGCTCCATGGTGTACCCAGGCCTTGGCCTGGAAGAACGCTGTCGAAGGCTCAGTCGGATCACGGAACCATAATTCCCACCCTTTGGGGGGAGAAACCTCTGTGTCGCTTCCATCAAGGAGCATCGTCATTGCATCTAGCCCTTCGGTGTCGCGCAGATTGATATCCGTGACAATGTGAAGGGTCGAATTCGAAAAGTAACGGGCGCCATCTGGTAGCACAAATTCTTGCCATCCAAGACTTGAAAATCTGCGCGCCGATAATGGAACCAAAGAACCACCATCTCGTGGAACAAAGAGAGACACAGATGGACCAGGATCTGTCTGGCCGTAATGGAGGGTGCTTTTCAGGGTCGTCGTGGACGGTTGAAGAAGTGGACGCGACTCGCTATCAATAGTGAGGAAAGTAATACTGCAGGGTGATGGACACATACTCGGTGTCGTATTCGATCAACTCTCTAGGCGAAAATATAACGTCTTTGACTCCCGCACTGACATTTGATGGGGCTGTCTGAATGGGCCTTGATGTATACCAGTCGAATTAGCTGGGTTAGGTGGATAGAGGAACGACTTACATTGCGTATACAACCTGATTGGAGGGTGGGAGAGGGACATCGACCGGTTCTCCAGCCCGACTATTCCCAGAACCAGCATCAGTTCTCACGTTAAGAACCATAATACAAGAGAGTTTCTCTCACCCAGGCACTACAGTGGCGGGCTGCTTCGCTAGGCCGAGTGGGTCGGTAAGTGGCGCATTCTCAACTGGATCAGAGAATGGATCGGAGTATATCCTTAAGAAACGTTGTCATCTTTTAATTATCATGTTTGTGCGGTAACGAGCATACCTGCTAGCTGGAGCAGGCTCAACATCTTGCTGCTGCCTGGACTCAACCAAGGCAGCATGACCGGACCACACAGCAGCTGACGATCCCAAAGAAGAAAGGCTCGGTTTTCCGGAAAGCCGGCCGTTCGGAATAGATGGAGTGCGTGGTCGAACCTGAGAAGAGATGGTGGAACCCCGCGTCCGGCTTTTCGATGTGATACCAGCCACAGAAGATTTGTCAGCAAATGCCTGGCTGACGGCAGCTGGGTTGAGCTGTCGTGCAGCTGTACCGGTGTTGGTTGCATTGTCCGGTTTGATGGCCGAAGCCTCAACGAACGGGGATGGGGCTGAAGGCGGGTCGGTGGACAATGGATTAGGACGAGTAACTTGTTCAGGCTGAGTTACTTGCTCAGCCTGAGGGCCGCTATCCCAGGGCGTCGCATGAAATTCAGTTGGGAGCTGAGGCCCGGGAGGGACAACCTGTCCATGTGATTGGGAGCTGCCGGAATCCTCTGAGCGCCAAACCTGCTGCTGTTCTTCATTTGCGGTTTCGTGTACAGATACAGAAGGGCTGACTGATTGTGGAGATTGTGAGACATAGTGTGCGGGGCCGACTGAATCAGCTGCAACCGGCTCAGAGGCCTCAGAGGGGACCTGTGATTGTTCTGGTTTGGGTTCTGCGACAGCAGCAGGTTCGGGTGTGGGGTCTAGCGCACTGATAGGGGCGCTCGATAGTTTCGACGGCCCCGGAGGCTCTGGCGCGGATTCAGCGGCTTCACGGGCAGGGGACTCGGCTACGGGACTTGGCATGACAATTTCTGGGGCAGGGGCAGGGGCATTTGCATCAAGCCTGAGAGACTCGGTGGATGACCTGGCGGAGCTTCCCGACTTCGGGAAATTGAGAGCAGTTGACGATCGTCTCATTAAAGTGCCCATCCGGGACCGAAGCGTTTTGTTAGGTGGCAATACCTGGGGCTTGGACATGTTGCAAAACGGATGACTGCAGAATACGATGTGGTTGGCGTCGTTACTGCGGGTGGTGTGTTACGGGAGGATAGAAGGTGAGGAAAGGATCAATCATTGGCGAAGAGCTTTTATCATAGCCAATTGCACGCGAGGCAGCCAGGCAGCACCATTGATCGAGGCAAGCACTGCGACGGCATGTTTCTCTCCGCAGGGCGGCCAACGTGACGGCTTTGGCAAATGCATGGCATTTTGCATCATACCCAGCTGCATGAGGTGGATATGAACAACTCACGAGGGACACGCGTGTTGAAAGGTGTCTCATTGAAGGGGTGAGGATGTGACGACGTGAATCGCATCTGATTTCCGGAAACCATGATAACCGTCCCGAGGGTCCAACTCAGGATTGAATGATCGGATGAGTCGCAAGCTAGACCAAGAGGGGACACCTTTTTGACTGTAGTTCATCTGTTACATCTCGTGATGGCAGGTTTCCATTTGCCGCGTGCCTACCAGCAGCCTACTGCCGTCGCGTGGACCAACTTTGATATGGATTGTGTATCAATATCGCCAAATAACTTGGAATGTTTGATAACGCCAGTAAACGGCTTATGGGCAAAAACGAGGCTACTGAGCGGTAGCGGGTGGCTATGAGTGCTCAGGCCGCGCTCAGGCATGTGTGATTGGCGAGGCAGGTGCTAGTGAAACGCGCAGAACACGTGGTTCTGAGTGCCCTGTTGACGGCTTTGAAGGAGATAAAGGACGTTGATTTACTGTGTTTAGCGAGAACAAGAAGTGGCATGGTCATTCACGTTCATAGAGCATACGTGTTGTGTACAGCCGCTGTGACGCGTGGGCGATAAGTTGGGTAACCGGCGCTTGGCGGGTTTTAGCTGTTCACCCATATACAAAAGTTATATGACGCTATGCTATTGGACGTTAACGTGGGTGTATCCTTTTTCCTTTCTTTACTTTGTTTTCTTTTCAACCCGTCACTACTCTAGCGTAAAGTAATCAATAGGTCAGACCGTGTCAAGGCAATCGACTTTCATCCCACAGAACCATGGCTTCTAGCTGGTCTCTACAATGGCACTGTAAACATATACAATCACGAGACAGGAGCCTTGGTCAAAACTTTTGAGGTCGCTGAGGTCCCAGTCCGGTGCTGTCGATTCATCGCTCGAAAGAATTGGTTCGTTGCAGGTTCCGACGACTTTCAGCTGCGCGTCTTCAATTACAATACGCACGAAAAGGTCACGGCATTCGAGGCACATCCCGACTACATACGGTGTCTCACCGTGCATCCTACCACGAGCATCGTCCTGACTGGAAGTGATGACATGACGATCAAAGCTTGGGACTGGGAAAAACAGTGGAAGTGTATTCAGGTGATTCACTGTTTATAAGTAATTTCTGACACTGGGTTGACCGAGACATAGACTTACGAAGGTCACACACACTACATCATGAACATTGCGGTTAATCCCAAAGACCCAAATACATTTGCTTCCTCATGCCTTGACCGTACAGTGAAGATATGGGCCATCGGTTCACCCGTCCCAAATTTCACGATGGAAGCGCATGAAAAGGGTGTTAACTACGTCGAGTTCTATCCCGGCGCAGATAAACCCTATCTTGTGACCACGGGTGACGACAAGACCGTCAAAGTCTGGGACTATCTCAGCAAAAGCTGTGTGCAAACAATGGAGAGCCACACTAACAACGTCTCCTTTGCAGTGTTTCATCCCAACCTCCCTATCATCATCAGCGGTAGCGAGGACGGTACAGTCAAGATCTGGAACAGCGGGACATATCGTCTGGAAAACACGCTGAACTACGGCCTAGAGCGTGTTTGGTGCGTTGCTATCCGTAAAGAAGGGAACGAAATGGCGGTAGGCTTCGATGAAGGCTCCGTTGTCCTTAAGGTGCCCCTTGTCAACTTTCTTCCATTGTTGGCATACTGAGCTTCTTTCAGTTGGGACGCGATGAACCTACCTTCTCGATGGACCCTTCCGGAAAACTCATCTACATTCGAAACAACGAGGTTTTGTCTGCAAACCTCCAAACAGTGAGCGATGATACATTTATCGAAGGCTCTCGCATTCCTCTCTCTGTCAAGGAGCTTGGCTCTACTGAGATATTTCCTACATCGCTAAATCACTCCCCAAATGGCCGATTTGTCACTGTTGTCGGAGATGGAGAGTATATCATTTACACTGCCCTTGCATGGCGAAACAAATCTTTCGGCACAGGCAACTCGTTCGCATGGGCCGGGGACTCTAATACCTATGCTGTTCTCGAAGGCAAACTTCAAGTTCACGTTTTCAAGAACTTCAAGGAGCGTCCTGGTCCGACTATGAAAGGTCTTGGGTCCTGGATCATCGATGGACTGCACGGTGGGACTCTCCTAGGTGGTCGCGGCAGCACGTTTGTTGTCTTCTGGGATTGGGAGACAGGTGAGATAGTGCGACGTATTGACGTGGAGGCAAAGAATGTATGTCGAACTCAATTTTTGACAACCCACCCGACTCCGGCTCATTGCAGCTCCCAGGTCTACTGGTCCCCCACGGGAGCCTTGGTTGCCATTGCCTCGGGAGAATCGTTCTATATTCTTCGATTTAATCGTGATGCATACATTGCAAAGGTCGATGCGGGTGCAGATCTGGGGGATGAGGGTGTCGAAGAAGCATTTGAGATCGTGGCAGAAGTGTCCGAGAAGTAATTTTGACGTTTACTTCCTTTCCCGTCCTTGCCTTACGCTTACCAGGATAAAAACCGCCCAATGGATTGGCGACTGTTTTATCTACACCAATGCCGCCAACAGACTGAACTATTTTATTGGTACTGAATCTTACCCCGTGACTAATTTTGACCGGTATGACATATCATATTCGTGTTGAGGAAAACTGATCGTCTGGGATTATAGGTCTATGTCTCTTCTCGGCTATATCCCTGCCCATAATCGTGTCTACGTGATAGACAAAGACATGAACGTGTCTGGCTACGTCCTCTCTTTGAGCGTGATTGAATACCAGACCGCAGTCTTAAGAGGTGACATGGTCGCGGCAGAACAAATCCTGTCCGCTGTGCCGAGGGATCAGCGCAACAAGGTCGCCAGATTCTTGGAAAGCAAAGGTGTGTAGCGTAGCTGGTCGAATATGATGGTTTCCTGATGCCCTCCACAGATCTAAAGGAGTTAGCTTTCCAGATTACAAATGACCCCGATCATAAATTCGACTTGGCGTTGCAGCTAGATGATCTAGATTCAGCACTTGAAATTGTCCGCGCCGTCCCCGCTACTGAAGCAGAAACAAAATGGAAGGCAGTTGGTGACCGAGCTCTCACCGTCTGGCGGTTCGACTTGGCTAGGGAGTGCTTCGAGAAGGCTGGGGATCTCAATGCACTGATGTTACTTCTGCTCTCTACTGGAGACCAAGCTGGACTGGGACAGCTGGCAATCAAAGCAGGTGTGTTGGTCTTTCTTTCTTATGGTTATAGTTGACCATTCGTGATCAGAGCAAAAGGGTCAGAATAACCTTGCTTTCGCAAGTCTATTTCAGCTTGGGGATGCCAAGGCATGCGTTGACCTTCTCGCAAAAACACAACGTATACCGGAAGCTGCGCTGTTTGCACGAACATATGCTCCAAGGTAATTCAGTACAGGTGATAAAGTCATCAGGTACCATACTAAACGCCGTTACTCAGCAAAATACCTGAGATAGTCGACGCCTGGCGGTCAGATCTGGAGGGTAAAGGCCGCTCTAAGTTAGCTTCTGCTATCGCTTCTCCCATAGAACATGAGAGTTTGTTTGAGGAAGGGTGGACGGAGGCGGTGAAGCGGGAGGTCAATGGCGATGATAGTGATACTACGTAACTTAGAGACTACCGGCGGAGTTACCAAAAATGGTGTATTGTGTGGCGTGGGGAAATTCAAGATTATGCGTTGTTTGACATGACAGGTACTGACACGTGAGTGCCTGTCAGTCCAGTTGCCAGCAGCGACCGACTCGGGATCTCGGAGTGCGCCGCGGCGTTGCTTGCTCTTCGCCGTTGCTTGAGAAGCAAACTTATCGACAGGCCACGAGCCTGTGGGCCAACCCCTTTCCAACCTTGACTGGATTATCCCTCTCCTTTCTTTTCATCCCATATGGCTTCCTCTTCCTCCTCGCCTGCATTTGGTTCAGGTGACCTCGTGGACCTCGTATCGACTTCCTCCTCCGCCATAGTCTACCCTACCGACGACGCTATCATTCAAGTCCTACAGGCATCTTTCCGAGTTGACCGGCCCTATCTCAGGATCAACACCTCCAACTTTGTTGTGATTAATCCCTTCAAGTCACTGGCCAATACAAATGACAGTAGTGCTAAGGAATACGAAGAGCGTTCTTATAAAGACACATCACCGCCGTCCAGCTCGTCTCAACCCCCTTTACCCCCCCATCCTTATGATCTGGCTGCCAGAGCATATCTACTAATGAGAAGGAGGGGTGAATCACAGGCCATTGTATTTCGGTAAGTAAGAAGCGACTACACCAACTTTCCATCTCAACCCATACACAGTGGAATCACCGCCTCGGGGAAGTCTTCCAGCAGAGACCTACTCATTAAGCAAATTCTGCGTCTATCTGCTCATTCTAAACGGGAGACAAAGACTGCAGAGCTTGTCAAAGCCTTCACATCGCTGTTAGATTCTTTCGGCAATGCCAAAACGCTCATGAATCCAAACGCCTCCCGTCATGGCCGGTATTTTGAACTTCATTTCAATGACCGTGGCCGCATCAGTGGCGCTAAGGTCCTGACATATGGCCTTGACAAATCCCGATTGAACCGCCTTAGCCACGAGGAGCGCACCTACCACATTTTCTATCAGTTGCTAGCAGGTGCAACCCCCGCAGAGCGCGATTTCTTTGCACTAGAGGATCCATCTGACTACGCACTCTTGGCCTCTTCTGGTACCTATCGCCTTCCCTCTGGGCCCTTCAGTGACGATGCCATTGCGATGGACCAGTTGCGGGAAGATATGAAGACTTTGGGGTTCAAACCGAAGCACGTGACCTCTATTTTCAGCCTCCTTGTCGCCATTCTTCTCCTTAGTAACCTCCAATTTGCTGACGGTGATGCCCGTGATGCTCCCGCCTACGTCACAAACATCCCAGTCCTCGACCATATCGCCGGGCTTCTTGGTGTCCCTTCGGACGACCTTGCACAAACCCTGACCAATAGGACGAGCTACGTTCGCAAGGAGCTTTATACCGTTCTAATGAACGCAAGTCAAAGTTCCCTTCAGCGGGACCACTTTGCACGGGATCTCTATGCCATTCTTTTTGCATTTGTTATGGAGACCGCGAACCATAGGGCTTCACCGAATGCGCAGGATCCTCCGCCTTACTCGCAAATAATATTACTGGATCAACCGGGTTTTCAGTCTCGCGGGCCCTCCTCCAACGGTTCCCTTACTTTCACCACGGGTCCACCACTCATCCACGCGTATGGCCAAAACGGTTTTGACGAATTTTGTATCAATTTTGCGGACGAACTCCTACATTCTTACATAATCCGAACCTCCTTTGAAGACACTATGGGCTATAACGGCCATATAGCAGGGGATGGCGTCTCATTACCAACTGTCACGACGGTGGATAATTCCGCCTGCGTGGAGTTGCTCCGTGGTGCCCAACTCAACGAACGAGCTCACAAAAAGCCAGGCGGTGTTCTCGGTGTGCTCTCCAAGGCTTGCTCGTCGTACAAATCCGGGAAGGGTGGCGACAAGAGGGACGAGGATTTACTACAAGAACTGGCTTCCCGGTTTGGCGTCCATACCTCTTTTATTACCAGTCCAGGCGCCGGCGGTATCTCTGAGCGCAATCTTTTTGGCATCAATCACTATGCGGGAAGTTGCTCTTATGATGTCACTGGTTTCGTCGAAAAGGACACCGACATCTTGGACTCCGCTTTTGTCACCCTTCTTCGTAACTCCAGCGATCCCTTCATCTCAAAGCTTTTTGCTGGGCCAAGTTTAGCTGCGGAGAGGCACAGCAAGGATGAGAACGTGATCGTGCAGGCACAAGTTTCATCCAAGCCCCTTCGTCACCCTACTCCCGTTATGTCCCCCAGTCGAGTCGAGCCAGGGGAGGAGCATCCGCATCTCGATCCGTCCAAGGTATACCCGGTCACTACACAGCTTAATTTTACGCTTTCCGAAATTATTGCAAATTTGGACAACGCTCGTTTGTGGACGGTGTCGTGTATTCGGCCTAATGATTCGGGCTCACCCAACTCATTTGACAAGCGCCGCGTCAAGTCGCAGATACGTTCTTTACTACTCCCGAATATCATTGTGCGTCGGAAGACCGAATACATCGTCGACCTGGAATATGATGTCTTCTGCGAGCGCTACCTCCCGATGGCTCAAGGTTCTACCCAGGAGAAGATCCAAGGATGTATTCAAGCTAATGGTTGGAGGGAGGGTATCGATTTCGCTCTCGGGCATAGGATGGTCTGGTTGGCATATGGTCCGTGGAAGACATTGGAGGACGAAATTCGCTCTGTAGAGAAGGACCTGCGAAAGTCCCAACACGAAGTCGACGAGGAGAGCAGTTATCTTGATGATAACACCGATCATACCCATCAAGATCTTGGTCTCCCTCCCCATGGTGCTTACAATGGCCAGAGTGACGAAAATCTCTTGCTCACTCGTGTCACCACTAATGGAACCCAATATCGCGATCCTAATATCAATTACGGACAGGGGGGTCTTTTAACGCCTGGCCTATCTGCTCCTCCTTATAGGGATAGGGAGGACGGAAGCGGATGGGGGTCCGAATATGACAAAATGGAGGCACCACAAGACTCACCAGACCCATCTAAGGAACGAGGATTAATTCTAAAGGATGCCCCGAATGCCATTGAAGAGGTCCCTACAAGTCGTTCTCGCAGGTTTTGGCTGTACATTGTCTGGGCGACTACTTGGTGGATGCCCTCATTTTGCCTCTCGTGGGTTGGGCGTATGAAGCGTCCTGACATTCGCCTTGCATGGAGAGAAAAGGTCACAATCTTCTTCCTCATATTTCTCATAAACGCCACCATCATATTTTACATTGTTGAGTTTGGACGCCTCCTTTGTCCAGACTTCAACAAGGCGTGGTCACTCAACGAGGTTGCTGACCACACTGGCAGAAATGACTACTGGGTAACCATTCAGGGACAGGTTTACGATGTTTCAAACTTTGTTCTACGGCAACACAGTGATATATCGGGTGAACCTAGTAACGCCCAAGATACATTGGAGACACTAGCTGGGCAAGACCTCACTAGCTACTTCCCGCCCCCTCTTGTTCTCGGTTGCCCTACTCTTGTGAGCGACTCGCATCTCATATTCCAATATCAGAATTTCAGTCCCTTGATCCCAACCGCTGTGCACACTTCTGGTGTCCAGCAGAGCGCACAAGGCACAAAACTGGATGCTTCCGACTGGTATACCTCGCGCTTTCTTCCCACGATTAAGCAATACCACAAAGGCCCTTTAGTTTATGATAGCAAAGCGATCTCATCTGGGGCGAACGACCAGAGCAACCCGAGGTTCGTATATATGAGTCTTGCATAGTGCATCTCATGACCTTCCACAGGATATGGGCAGTCTGGGAGAAGTCTATCTATGACCTTACAGACTACTTCTTCACCATCAGCCAGAATCAGGGCAACACTGGTCCTTACACGTTCTTAAACAGCGATATCACCGATATTTTTCAGCAACAGCCGGGCCAAGATATCACAAAGCCGCTTAATGCCGCTCTCGCCAAGCTAGACGCATCGACCGCTCAGAATAACATACAATGCTTGAAGAATATGTTCTTTGTTGGGGAGAAAGACTTTCGCAAGGAAGCGCGATGTCAAGTGCAGAATTACCTACTCATCATCGCGTCAAGTATCTTAGTTGCCTCCGTAGCCGTCAAATGTAAGTGATTACTCACTTGCTCTAGTTATTTACTGATTCTCAATCAATTACAGTCCTGGCAGCGCTCCAGCTGAGCGGGAAGCGAAATCCTGAGATGCTTGACAAGTTCGTTATCTGTCAAGTTCCGTGTTACACCGAGGGCGAGGACTCGCTACGCCGAACCATTGATTCACTCGCGGCTCTTCATTACGACGACAAACGGAAGTTGCTTTTCCTTATTTGTGATGGCAACATCATCGGAAGTGGTAATGACAGGACGACCCCTCGTATTGTGTTGGATATTCTTGGTGTGGATCCCAAACTCGAACCCGAACCTTTGTTATTCAAGTCAATTGGCGAAGGCTCCCGGCAGATTAATTACGGAAAGGTTTATTCTGGTCTCTACGAATTCGAGGGCCATGTCGTACCGTATGTCCATCATACTCTACTTTTGTCACCTGCTGACGAAAATGCCAGATACATGGTCATTGTCAAGGTTGGAAAACCGACTGAGCGCTCAAAACCTGGCAATCGGGGAAAGCGTGACAGTCAGATATTACTCATGCACTATCTCAACCGCGTTCATTTTGACAGTCCCATGTCACCGCTGGAATTGGAGATCTATCACCAAATGCGCAATGTTATCGGGATCGACCCTGCCTTTTACGAATACATCTTCACTGTCGATGCAGATACTGTGACTTAATTTATTGTCCCGTAGGGAGCCCGGCTGACCATTGTGGCTTCACAGACCGTCACCCCAGAATCTCTTAATCGCCTTGTAGCTTCCGCTGCAGATGATTCAAGCATCATTGGGATTTGTGGGGAGACTCGGCTCAAGAACGAAGAAGACTCCTGGTGGACGATGATTCAGGTGTGTTATGATTTGACTTCTCCACAAGTCACGATCCCTCACCGGTAACATGCACAGGTTTATGAGTATTATATCTCGCATAACCTATCCAAGTCATTTGAGAGTCTGTTTGGTTCCGTTACTTGT
>QFDX01004031.1:0-12287 GCA_003315875.1 Lactifluus piperatus | reverse complement strand
ATTACCGCCGACGCCGACGCCAAGCAGACTCATGCGGTCGACGAGCCGCCACCACCGCTGCCGGTGTGGCAGTCGATGCGTGCCACAGGGTAAACTACCGCGGGTGCCGACGCCATGCAGACGATGAGCCGCCGCCGCCGCCCCAGCACTCACCTCGCTACCTCGTACATGACGACGACAACAACACTGCCGGTCCGGCAGTCGACGCGCGCCACAGGGCGAATTACCGCCAACGCCGACGCCATGCAGACGACGAACCGCCGCCACCTCAGCACACACCCCACTACTTCGTACGTGACGACAACGTTAACGCTGCTGGTGCAGCAGTCGATGCGTGCCGAGGCATGGACGTCGAGCAGACACGCGGACAACGAGCTGTTGATGTTGAGCAGGCACGCGGATGGTGAGCAGGGGCATGCGGAAGTGAAAGGGTGATGAAAAGTATTAGTGAATGTGATTATATTAGTCTATTACTTGTGATGTATTTGAGTTGTCCAATATTATTTACTTGTTGAGAGCAATGTTGACGAGCTGAAAAGTGCCCAAAAAGTGTGAAAGAAATATGTCCCTTAAGATCATATTAAGGCCAACTAAGCTAAGGATGATCGATGATCCAGTATTAAGGCTAACTAAAGGTGATATTAAGGATTAAGGATTAAGTAGTGTGTCTTAAGTTAACTCTCGAGTCTTAATTTTTCTTAGGAGCATTAAGGGCAGTTAAGCATGATTAAGAAAGTTTTAAGATGGATTAAGATTTTTCGTGTTTTCCTGATGCCACCAGCGTTGGTGGTACAAGCTGGCTCAGGTTTCGCAACGCTGGCGATACCTCATACTTGCATCAAGGTCTACACTTGATCTTCACCTTGTCTGCACCTACGGGGTGCCTGTTGCAGACATGTTGACACATTCATTACCCTTGCCACTCACCATTGTTTATCACGGCAACCGCACAACTAGTATGACAGCAAAGGATGAACAGGGCGTGATTCTCGCGCTCTCGCACCGTGATTGTGTACGCCGTATTTTCCTCGAGATGCCAGCCCCAAATTTGGAGAAGATCATCCCAGCCATGGACGATCAATTCCCACTTCTGGATCGCATATATATCTCCTCTCTGACTAAGGAAGAGACAAGTTTGACACTTCCTGTAACATTTCAAGCACCTAATCTATGCCGACTCCATTCATGGAACAGAGTCCTTCCAATAACATCTCCTTTACTCACATCTGCCAGCGGACTTGTCCACTTGTCACTTGGAGGTATCCTGCGATCTGCCTACTTCCCCCCCAATTATATACTCTCACGGCTTTCACTCATGCCCCAGCTGGAAAGGCTATTGATTGGATTCCACTCGCCTCTTCCTAACCGCGATGTTATCAGGCAGCTATTGGATACCCAGATTCTCACCCACGTCACACTTCCCAACCTTCGCTTCCTTTCATTTCAGGGTGTCAGCGCTTACCTGGAAGGCCTTCTTGCCGGGATCAGCATCCCCGCCCTCAGCGTGTTTATTGTCAGGTTTTTCCATCAACTCACCTTCACCGTTCCGCGGATCTCCCAGACCATCCAAACATCAGAGAACCTCAGATTCAACCATGTTCACCTCGCTTTTTACACCGATTCCGTTGCTCTAATCATGGGGCCACATCAAAGACTGTGGGAATGCCCCTTGAACTTGACGATCATGTGCAGACACTTTGACTGGCAGGTAGCGTCAGCAATACAGATCCTCACTACACTTTCACCAGTGCTCTCTGTTGTGGAGGTACTTATGCTCCACTACGAGGAGCATAATCGATCGTCAGAATGGCACAACCAAGTCAACCGCACACAGTGGCGCGAGCTTCTCAGACCGTTCACCAACGTGAAGGTTCTTCACTTGCCAAACGAACTTCCCGAAGGACTCTCTGATTCTCTACATTCGGAGGAAGGAGAGATGACTCTGGAGGTCTTGCCTAATTTGGAGGAGCTCACTTATTACGGAGGCGATGTTGATGGAGCATTTACCTCATTTATAAGCGAACGACAGGCAGCTGGCCACACTGTCTGCCTGAAATCTTCTAAGATCCGAGTCGAGCAATATCATTGCAGTTGGCCAGGTTGCCCGAAAGTATATACGCGCAGACGAGATGCAATTGGCCATATAGCGGACTACCATCTCCCTTATCATTACTACTGCCCTGGGCAGTCACGGTATTCAAGTTGCCACTGGCGTGGGTCGCGCGTTGTAGACTTCCACACTCACCTGAACGTGGACCACCCAGGGCAGACGTTTCCGCCTCACTTAATCTACGATCGCAAATTAGTCCTAGCCTGGCTTATGGAAGTTGAGGATGTTGGCAAGGTGATGAGACAGACCCGTAGGTTGGTTGCCCAAAAATCCTTGGAGTTAGGAAAAGTGAGCGAATGGTGGGATCCCTGTGGTCGTCGCCCTGGTCACTGCAACTGCGGTAATTACTACTAATTAGTTGAGGGGCCGTAGTAAGCAGTTTGTGTTCCCTCCATTTGGATCGCCATTGATTTACTGATTGATGTTTGATAGGACTGTAAGGGTAGGCCCCCCGCTGGCCTTGCATCGACACGATTTCCGCCTGCTTGTTTCACCCTTCATCCCTTCTGCCTTCTCATTACTGCCATCCTCGCGATCATGCCTTTTTCACATTCATTCACATCTGCACCTGCGTCTTCACCTCAATCATCTTTCTGCCTTATCTTGGAGACCTGATACACCACCACAACCTCTCGCCTTTGTCCTGCTGATGCATTGCAGCGCCCTCCTCGGCCATGATCTGTGTTGTGGTGCCACCATGGCCACAATCCCGTCATGTTCGGACTGACCTTGCCTCGTGTTTCCTTTGTCTCAAAAGCTTCGTGGTTCTGTTTCTGTATGCTTCGTGCCTCCCTGTCTGTTATTGATCAGTTCTAGTTTGCCTAGCATTCTCATTGTTTGTTTCCTGTTACAGTAATGTCTCCTTACGATCACCTCACCATCTGTCTATTGAGACAGTGCGCAAGGCCACTTGTTGCACCTCACGTCTCGTCCTTGATGAATTTTTGGATCCGTACTCTTCACGAGTACTGATGACTATGCCTGATGATGGAGACTGAAGGCGTACGTGTCTCCCCTTTACTTTATATTTCTCTCCTTGCTTTTTGGTTCTGTGCTACGGTCTCTGTCTCGTGTATGCTACTTGCGACGCGCGTCGATTCTCAGTCCTTTCATTGGCTTGTCTTTCATCTCTTAGATTCTGCTTATGGTCTTTGATTCTGCGCTCACATACGATAGGTTTTGCTCCTGCTACTCTCTTGCACATTACTTACACCGTACAGCACAGTAGCTACGATGTATAAGAACCCCTCTGAAGGCTCTGATTGCTCCAATGTATAGCAGCGAACCTCGCCACCTTTCACTTTTCCTTACTTGTGTGCTCTCAAGAAACTTCCTCAACATCTCCACTCGCGTCTGTCTTCACGCAGACGGACTTCTTTCTTCCATTTTCGACTTCCTTCTGACAAAACTCGAACTCACACGCGAGCCCTCGGAGCTCCCTCTTCAGGACATCAATAAAGTTTTGATACTGTTAACTTAGTATCGCCACAGCCACCCGGTTTAAACTGGTCTTCTCCCTTTCATTTCCCTTCCATTCTCTGGGGTATGCACGCCTCTTCCCTTGTCCCCGGCGACTGTAGTCATACCTTCCTCCTTCTCGACCCGTTCCCCACTGCCTCCTTCATAGACTCTCCTGCCTATTGTTCATTAGTAGTCGTTAATTCTGTACGTATGAAACATAGAATACGAATGTAACCTATCCTCTCACTGGTGAAATTCCAAACGTGTCTATAATGAAGTCCCCTCGACGGCTTTCGTTCATCGTTGTCAATTCACGTGGTCTCGTATGCTTTTCACGGCCTCTCACGTCACGTCTTGTTCTTCTTTTCTCATGCAATGAGCCACCCTAATTCCCTTTTTGCCCTTATTTGCGCACACACCATACTGTATATGTTCAGCATAGCCATTCTAATTTGACGTATGATCCCCGCTTAGCCTTTGTTTGCGAACTGCCAGCCGCTCCACTGGCAGCGGCAGTAGTCATCATAACGAGTTCCCGGTAACAATTATTAAAGCCTTCCGATTCCGAGTCAGTCGTCCGAGTCCTCAACGTCCTCAACCCACCTTCCATCCCCAGGACCGGTAATGTTTGTCTTTGGAAATGAGTGGGTAAAGCCGGAGACACGATAAACCCCATTTGCCAACCAAGGAACAGGATCCTGCCACTGGGGCTCTCCCGCACGTTTTGGCACGGCGGGTTTTTTCTCACCACATCACACAATTGATCGATAACGCGCCCGGGTCCCAATTACTACAATCCGTATATTCGGTGCGTGGTGGCAACGTTGCTTTGATGATCAACATTGGAAGATGATGCTGTGCAAAAGAAAAATTACTACTAGTAATAAAACCCGCGCAGATCTTTCCCTAAATGACGAAGGAGTTGCACCCCATTGCTGTAGTTGATTATCGATTGCGATGAAAGGAGTGTCCAACTCGCAGCCCTGTCCTATTCCTTCCCTCATCGAGGCCTCATCCGTTGTGGCGTGTCCAAACTTGTTTATTTTCTTCCCAATTTTCGGGGCGATCGTAATTATGTACTGTATTGGTGGCTGTAACGGACTACTCTAGTGCTGAGTTTTTTTTCGTTTGGGTTCACAATTTGTTCACAAAGCTAGTAGACAAGTTGTAGGTGTGATCTTTGCGTTGAAATTCTCCTTTTCTCCTTTTCTGGTTTCGCCCTTCTCCGGTTGGCTTTATTAGTTAGCGGCGTTTTGAACTCGGTGCCAGGTTGGGCTCGCTAATCATCTCCGTCACTTGCGTGCGCTAATCTCAAGTTGCCGTTTGCCTTTTTGTTGTTTCTGTAAGTGGGGTCAAACCTTCGCTATGCGCCCCAGGTCCACGATTAGTTTCGTACGAACATGTACCTGGTTTTTGCTACAATGTCCCTCTTCTTACTCAGGGTGGAAGGAAGGGACAATCATAAACACGACAAGTTGGCTTTAACGGGTAAGCATTACAGGAAATACAGCTAAGTTACACTCCTGACAGGATGTGTGAGCTTTGACCGGCTTATTGTAACTCAAATGCGCCTCGTCTTCTCGCGCCCTCCGTCGTGCCTCAGCTAAGGCCGCTCGTACCGCTCTCGCTCGCGGTGCCCACAAAGAGATTAAGTTCTCCAATGAGGGCTGCGCGAGCATCCTAAAAGGCGTTGATGTGCTTGCAAACGCTGTCAGTGTTACGCTTGGGCCAAAAGGTGTGCTTTTCCATATGCATCTGCCTCGTCTTGGCTCACTGACGTGTCATGCCTAAGGCCGGAACGTTATCATCGAGCAGTCGTACGGTGGTCCCAAAATCACCAAAGGTGAGTTTTTCTTCTTTCTTTTAACACCTTTATGTATTCTCTGTTCTCTCTCGTCCACTTTACTTTACTTTTGCGCGCGCCTTTACTTCAAGTACGGGCGCTTGTGGTTCTTTTATTCTTTTTCCCTGTTTAACCTTCGCCCCTTCCATCCTGCATGCTCACGCTTGACACCTCAGATGGTGTCACGGTCGCCAAGGCCATCACTTTGAAAGACAAGTTTGAAAACTTGGGCGCACGGTAGGCCTTTGTTTTTATAGTAATGCACATATATGGACTTCTTTTGCAGGCTAGTCCAGGACGTTGCCCAAAAGACGAATGAGATTACAGGTGACGGCATGACCACCGCAACAGTTCTTGCACATGCCATTTACGCTGAAGGTGTTAAGAACGTTGCCGCTGGCTGCAATCCCATGGACCTTCGTCGTGGGTCCCAGGCTGCAGTAGAGCGCGTTGTTGAGTTTCTTTCAAAAAATACGAAACCAATCACCACCACCGCTGAGATTGCCCAGGTTGCAACTATCTTCGCTAATGGTGATACCCATATCGGTAACCTCATTGCCCAAGCCATGGAACAGGTTGGCAAGGAGGGCGTCATCACCGTGAAGGAGGGACGTACAATTGAAGACGAGATAGAGATCACCGAGGGCATGCGCTTCGATCGCGGCTTCATTTCCCCCTACTTCGTCACCGATTTCAAGTCGCAGAAGGTCGAGTTTGAAAAACCTTACATCCATCTCTCGGAGAAGAAGATATCTCACCTTCAGGATATCTTACCTTCGCTTGAGGCTGCAGCGCAAGCTCGGCGTCCCCTACTCATCATTGCTGAGGATATGGACGGTGAGGCTCTCGCTGCCTGCATCCTGAACAAACTTCGTGGCCGGCTTCAGGTGGCTGCTGTCAAGGTTCCTGGCTTTGGCGACAACCGCAAGAGCATTCTTGGCGACCTTGCTATCCTTACTGGTGGAACTGTCTTCACTGACGAACTCGATATCAAACTCGAGCGTGCGACAGTGGACCTCCTTGGTTCGACCGGCTCTGTGACAGTCACTAAGGAGGATACTATTGTCCTCAATGGTGAGGGATCAAAGGATGCTATTCAATCTCGGTGCGAGCAGATCTGCTCGCTTATTGCCGGCCCCACAACCAGTGATTTTGACCGCACGAAGCTCCAGGAGCGTCTCGCGAAACGTTTTGGAGAGATAGTTGGTGGGGTCAGGTTCGGAGGGGAATGGGATAGGGATAGAGAGGTACTGTAAGGCTACAAGGTGTTTTCTCTTCTTTCTCACGCTCAACATCTGGTCTCCAATGCAGGCTTGTGCTCAAGGGCCGCCTTAGAAGGGACCCTTGAAGCTGTGGTTGTACTATTATTCACACCCGCATTCGAGCTTGAGCTAGGCAAAGTGACGTCCCTTTTTCCTTTGAAGTATCACCGTCACCAACATGAGGAGATACATAAGCATGCGAGATATTCACTAACTACTTCCCCAACCGACACTAAGCCGACCCGTCCACGCGCGTCAGCTTATGAAGAATATCAGAACAACAGACCCATCCCCATCTAAACAATGACGATCGCTTAAACGTATCCGCCCACGCTCCTCCACAGAGAGCAAACACAATCTCTAGGACGCCCCGACTCGGACAGCCGCATCCCACCGAGACACGCACACCGGCGCCGCGCTCCTCCGCAAGCTACTTAACAAATTGTGGCTCCAGGCTATTTAGTGGGCCGAGTTCGCTCGAGCACGTCGCGCAGCGTTAGCTCTACCAATGTCTCCCCATCCCGCCGCTCGCAGGAACAGGAAGCGGTGCGGTGAGGCACTCGACCTAGAAGCAGATGGTCTGCAATAACGCGAGCGTTGTCCTGCCCATGCGGTTGAGCAACAGTACCACATCCTCTTTTCATCTCTCCTGCTCCTCATAGTCATCGTGGTAGTGGCCTTTCTTACCGTCTTGCTGGGCCAATGGTAGTGTCATGTCACCGTAATGCCTGCCTGCGTTACGGTATGATCGCATCGAGTTCGCCATCATACCCTCGCCGTGGGTGCGCGTGTGCACAGGGCCATCGGTGTGGGGGAGATCAGCTTGAGCCTCCCCCTCAACTTCGGTCAAGCCATGGTTCTGCGGCCGCCAGTCCAAAGCCCCGCACAGGCCAAGCACGCGTCTTCCTACAACCGTTCGGCAACCGTCCAGAGCGACGGCGGCCCACGCGCGGCATTGAGTAGTAGGATACGTTCAAGCTCCTTCCCCTTGTAAGGTCAGGTCCTTCGCTGACCTTGAATGTGCATCATTTTTCCTTTGTTCTGTACGCGTGCCCCGTAGACCTCGGATTTCCTTTCGATCCCTTTCATTCCCTTTAGCCTCATGTTCTCTTCTATTGTTTGTCTCTTAAGGTAGCACCCTTGCGCCGGCTAGTTACAGGCTGTCTTGTATATAAGACTGGTACTCATCTAATGTAACGGGCGGCGAAGACAGCACCAGAGCTAGTAGCCCACCCTTCCTGTATTCGAACTCACACGCGTGCCCTCGGAGCACCATCTAAACCCTGTAGATAATGCCGTTTTTATCGCACGGGCTCAGCGGTTGGCAGGGAACCGGGGTAAATACCAATTTGACGTTGCTCCACGTGAGGCGGATTGTGGGGAGGCGAGATGATGGCTTTCACGAATGGCCGTTTGGATCCCTTATGAATACTGTAGCCAGGGACAGGAATCTCGCTCCGGCGAGAAAGGAGGTGTCATGTCAATGAGGAGGTCGTAGTACTGCAGTTTTTCCATGAACACAGCGTCAGTCGTACCTGGCGAAATAGAAAGGACTGGGGGCCAAAGCACAAAAAAGTACACGGTATCCAACCGGCATCCCGTGATTGCTTCATGTTCGAGGAGGCGAGGAGGTTGACGTTGTGTAGCGTGATGACGCCGAGCACGTTGATATATTACTTCTCCTCAGCACTCTGACGTGGGCGCAGGGAAAGCACCTTTGAAAGGCTCGGCCGCAATCCGATCTTTAAGGTACATATCCGCAGCAACCTGGCGGAGGACGCACGAAGCCCCGACGGGTGGCCGTTATATATAAGTATGGGGCGGTGGCAGAAGACGGGTTTGTGCAGCGTGACGGCAAAAGGACGAGTAGGAAGTGTGGGAGTTGGGCCGTAGAGTTCAACTAGTTGCCATCCGTGTAAACCGCTGTATCCCCATCTAGACACTGAAAGGGATCACAATGCTATAGATTCAAGTATGTTCACACGGGATGAAATAAAAAGACGCACGCCATGATATTTATCTAGCTCCTCTAGATCTATCTACTTATGCCGCCCACCTGCGCTGCTTAGGTCCGTGAGGGGTACCCTGAGTTGTGGAAGACTTGCTCGGCTGGTGTCCAGTTGTCAACTTACCGCTCGCATATAAATACACAGTGGTGATCGCCAAGCGAGCCATAAATATCGTACGCGAGAGCCCTGAGCGCTGAGCGCTGAGCGCGGAGACATGCCACAGCCAAAAGCGGCGACATACACTGCATGCGAGGGGGATGCCGAGAAATGATATATAGAAGTCGCGTAGCGCATGCTCGAGCGTCTGGCGGTAGCGGAAGATGCAGACACCGCTGCGGTGAGGGCCACTGGAGAAGTTGTTGGTGGGGGAAGGCCGGGGGTAGGCTGGGTAGGGATAGAAGTATAGGAGGGTCATTTCAATTTCAAGTTTTGCGGAACAGGCACATGACATACTACTAGTACTGTCACTGGATATACTTCAACGTCATCCCTATCGCTGTCACCCTCCCTGAATTACCCGGTTGCTTGTCCACCACCGTCTGTTTTGTTGGAAGATTTCCCCGATGTGCCAAAACGCGTGAGTCTCAAAGCTCCATGTCCCCGTTCTGTTTACCAACCTGTAGAGCTGACTAGCAAGAGACAACACTCACCTATCTACATCCTCAACGACGACGTACTTTTCAACATATTCTACCTGTATCGACTGCTCCTTCAGGGTGAATATGAAGACGAGAATGGTGGATGTATGGCTCGGATGAATTGGAAGCACCAGCGTTGGTGGTACAAGCTAACTCAGGTTTCACGACGGTGGCGATATCTCATACTTGAATCAAGATCTGCACTGGATCTCCACCTTTTCTGTACTCGTGGGGTGCCTGTGGCAGACATGTTGGCACATTTTACGCCCTTGCCACTCACGCTCCATTACACCGACTACTTCGACGAGATGACAGCAGAAGATAAACAGGGTCTGCTTCTCGCGCTCTCGCAGCGTGGTCGTGTGCATCATATTTTCCTCAATCTGCCAATCCTTGAATTGGAGAAGATCGTCCTAGCTATGGACGATCAATTCCCAATTCTGGAACACCTGCACATCTACACTCCGACCAGAGAAGAGACAAGTTTGACACTTCCTGTAACATGTCAAGCACCCAATCTATGCCGACTCTCACTATGGCACACTGCCCTTCCAATCAAATCTCTCTTAGTCACATCCACTCGCGGTCTTGTTGAGTTGACGCTTAGAGGTATTCCGCGATCCGCCTACTTCCCCCCAAACTATATACGCTCACGGCTTTCACTTATGCCCGAGCTGGAAAGGCTTACGATTACATTCGACTCGTCTCCTCAAGACTACATTGTTCTCAAACAATTGTTGGATAACCCAATTCCGATCCATGTCACACTTCCTAACCTTCGCTTTTTTACATTCTGCGGTGTCGGTGCCTACCTGGAAGGCCTCCTTGCCCGGATCAGCACCCCCGTCCTCAGCGCGGTCTTGATCGATTTTTTCGATCCACTAAACTTCACCCTTTCATGTCTCTCCCAGACTATCCAAACATCGGAGAACCTCAGATTCAACGCTATTTTTCTCGTTTTTTACAAGTATTCCATTGTTTTGATCGTGGACCCACATCGAAGGCACTGCGAACGCCCCTTGAAGGTGGAGATCACGGACAAATTCTTCGACCGGCAATTTTCGTCCGCAATGCAGATCCTCACCACACTTTCTCCAATACTCTCTGTCGTGGAGACACTCACGCTCACCTATGAGGAACACAGTCAACGGTCCCCAAAGTTTTCCAGTATCGACCGCACACAGTGGCGTGAACTTCTCAGACCGTTCACAAACGTGAAGGTTCTTTGCCTACAAGGCGAATTTGTACAAGGACTTTCTCATTCTCTACGCTCGAGAGATGGAGAGACGACTTTGGACGTCTTGCCTATCCTGGAGGAGCTCACTTACGACGAAGGCGGTGTTGATGATGCCCTTTTCTCATTTATAAGCGAACGGCAGGCAGCTGGCCAAACCGTTCGCCTTGGGTCGCATCCTGCAAGTTGGTATCCGTGAACAAGGAGTGCGGCAGCAAGTGACAAGACTGATGTGGATGCATTCTTATCATAGTGTGTGTTGTGCCTCTGTTCATCTCCCACTAGCTCCCTTACACTTCCCTTACCTCCTTGATCCCTCATTTACCTTCACTTACCTTCACTTCCTTTGTCGAGGATGCTGTCTAAACGTCTCGTTGTCTGATATGAGGGCTTGCTATTTGGACTCAAATACTTTGCCGATAGACACATTCCCCCACTGTCCACTCCCCTCCCGCCTCTACACCCTATACCGAACGCACCCATCGCTTCAAACCGTCTCTCAACACATGTCGTCCCGAGCGTCAACACACCCTTCACAATACCTTGTGCCTCGCATGGCTGAGTGCCCTATGCGCCCTTATTGAAGCGTTTACTTCTGCATTTGTTTCTGTGTATGTACTTAGAATCACTTCTATGATCACCACTCCAGCGCCGTTTTTCTCCCTTTGACCGCTTGTGTAGTCCGCAATGAGCTCTCCCAACAATCTGCAACGTATCAAGCCTGTCCCACGACCGAAACCAGTTCACTTGTCTTGTGTATTTGGGCGAGTGCCACACCATGTGCCTGGCCCTCATCGCACGGTCTTCTGCAGCTGGAGTGGCTTGGAAGAATGGATCAGCAAGTTAGGCTTTGCGCTGGGGTGGAAGACTGCAGGTTCCGCAACAAGGGTATCAAGAAGTCGGCATGTTTGAAGTGCAACGCTGATAGGCTATGTGTGATCAAGATGGGGAGCCACAGCGTGGGTCTCCTCAATGCCCTCTCCGTGGGTGCGCATGTTCACAAGGTCATCAGTATCGGGGCGATCAACTTGAGTCTGCTCCTCAGCTTCGGTCAGGCCATGGTTGTGCGGCCGCCGGCCCAGAACCCCGCACAGGCCAAACACGCGTCTTCCTACGACCGGCCGGCATCCGTCCGGAGCGACGGCGGCCCACGCGCGGCATTGAGTTGTAGGATACGGTCGACCTCATTCCACTATAGATGGTGCCGTTTCTATCGCACCATGGATTGGGGTTGACAGGGACCGGGGGTAAATACCAGTTTGACATTGTTTTCATGTGAAGCGAATCGTGGAGAGGCGATATGATAGCTTTCACGAGTTCCCGGTTGACTTCCCTTTCGGAGAACTGGAGTCCGGGATAGGAATATTGCTTAGGCGAGAAAGATGTCATGCATGTCAATGAGTCGGTCGTAATACTCCGGATTTCCACGAACACGGTGCCAGTCGTATCTGGCGAAATCCGTGAGCAGAGAGAAAAAGTGAGACAAAAGGCACAAAAGACATACAAGATATCCACCCGTGTCCAATATTTTGAATCACGCTTGAGGAGGTTGATGTCGTGTACAGTGATGACGCCGAACCCATTGATGTCATCCCTCCCTTCAGCCCTTTGGGATGGGCGCAGGAATGCACCCTCGGGGGGCCTCTACCGCAGTCCGATCTTCCAAGCACATATCTGCCGCGACATGGTAGAGGAGGCACGCAGCCCCGACGGGGATATGTATGCGGTGG
>QFDX01004025.1:0-16641 GCA_003315875.1 Lactifluus piperatus | reverse complement strand
CACGTCCCCACCCTCACAATCTAGAGAATGAGAAATTTTGCCGACAAGAGGCCTTTGTACACGAAGTGTCTTCACTCTGATGATTGGCCTGAGAAGATCACGCCATCATTCGGTTAACTTCGTCGTGCCACTCTAAAAAGTGATACCAATGGGAGGAGTAATGGTAGATACAGAGATGAGTAGGGAACAAATAGATAAAGAGATTCCATGCTTTTTACGTTATTACATTAAGTCCGGCCTAATGCTGCGTCGCCTCAACATTCCCTGGCTGACCCTCATCAAAAATGCGACGCCAGGCCACAGGGTGGCCCAATATCTCTCGTTCAAGTAAAAATCGGGTGAGTGCGTCACCAACGTCATCAACTCCATAATAATCGATCTCCTCTAGGTTAGGCAAGAGCTCCAGAGGCATTTCTCCATCCTCCAAGCATAGAGAACGAGAGAGTCCCCTGATGACTTCGTTTTTGAGGTGAAGCACCTTCACATTGCCAAATGGTCTGACAAGTTCGTGCCACTGTGTTCGGTCAACTTCGCTATTCCATTCTGACAGATTGTGATCCAGAATGTTAAGCCCGAGTTCCTCCACGGTGGTGAGTATTGGCGAAAGTGTGCTGAGGATTTGCACAATGGATGATATCTGCCAATCGCGGGATCTGCCAATGATCTGCAAGTAAAAAGGCAGGTTCCACAGCTTTCGATGTGGTTCTGCGATCAATGAAACGGAATCACCGTCGAAAGTGACTCAACAGAATTAAAACTGAGGTTCCGTGAGGTCTGCATGAACTGCAACAGTTGTGAAACACCAAGGTTGAGTTGATTAAAAAAACAGGCTCGGAGAGCGGCGAGGACAGGGACGCTGACTCGGGCAAGAAGGTCTTCCAAGTACGTACTATCACCCAAGAATGCAAACCTATGAAGGTTAGGAAGGGTGCTGTGGGTTATGATTGGAGCATCCAGTGATTGTCCAACATTATCCAGGTTGTCAAGAGGAGAGCGGAATAAAATCCCCAGCCACTGCAACTGGGGCATGAGTGAAAGGCGTATGAGCAAATAATTTGGGGAGTAGTAGGTGGATGGTGGGATACCTCCAAGCCACAAATAAACAAGGCCCTGGGCAGTTGTGAGTAAGGGTGATTTTATTGGGAGGATAGTGTAGTGCAGGGTTAGGTGACATAGATTGGGTGCTTGAAATGTTTGGGGAAGCACCAAACTTGTCTCGTCTTGAGTATGAGAAGTGATACATAAATGGTCCAAAATTGGGAATTCGTCGTCCATGGCCACAATTAATTTTGGTGTTGGCGCCAAAAGGGAAATACGACGCACATGATCACGGTGTGACGAGAGTGCCAGCAGTGCACCCCATTCATCTTCTGCTGTCATCTCACAGTCCTGGACCGCATACAAGATGATGAGTGGTAGGCGCAGTGAATGTTCCAACATGTCTGCTACGGGTACCCCATAGGTACAGACTAGATGGAGATCTAGTTTGGATGGCGACGCAAGTATAATATATCACCACTGTCGGGAAACGTGTGCCAGTTGATACCACCAATGTTGGCGGTGCCAGTTGTAGGTGATCAATCCGTCCTCGGTGCCTTCTTCATCCCTGATATCCAGTCGATACAGATAGAGTATGTTGAGCAGGACATCGTCGTTGAGTGTATAGATGGGTGAGTTTGGGTTGTTGCTAGTGGGCTCTATTGATTTATGGGTTCGAAACAGGGACGTGGACTCCGAGCATTGAGGACCACGAGTTTGTGTAAGTCAACGAGGGCCTCTGATGAGGGGAAGACAAATGGTGGTCGACAAGCAACCGAGCATCAGGGAGGTAAGTCACTGGTAACGACGAGGATGTGGTTGAAGACTGAGCGTGTTGGCTTCAAGGCAATCAGTGGGCGGTGGCAACGGCGCAGAGTGGTGTCCAAACGTGGACACAGGCCATAACAGTGGATCAGATACTAATATACCCCTTTGGGCGCCATGAGGTTGAGTGCAATGCTCTCTGAATCGATCCACTACATTCCCAGTGGTCTCGATAGGACTTGCTTACTGGCCTGGGTGTACTTATAATTAGTAACAATTTAGCTGTTCGATCTGCCAAAGGCACAATGGGGTGGATGTAATGTGCTAGAGCGATAAATTGTTCGTCAGCTGCCCACAGCGCCGAAAAGGGGCTCACGCGGCTTGAGTGACTCGCCTATTTCAAGCCATGAGATCAAGTCGGCAGTAAGGTAGTCATCAGGAAACGTCAAAGTTACTTAGCCGAACTTAGCCGAACTTAACCGCCTTGATTTCGGTCAAGTTGGCCAAGACAGCCCAAGCTGTCTTGATTTGAGTAGCAATTAAGGTTTATTAATATTATTAAGACTATCAAGTCCGACAAGTTAACTAAGTCCGTCAAGTACTGGGCAACCTCCTTGAGCGTCAAGACACTATCATCAGCCTCATTCTTGAGGTCCTTGGTGAGCTGCTAGCGTGCGACAAGCTTCTCAAGTACGCCTCGCGATCACGTTCCATGGGCGTCGCTGTGAGTAGGGAGCGCGCACGAGCTCTCATGTCCTCCACATTGGCAGCATGCGATTTGAGGATCCCGATCTCGTGAGTATCGAACCCAAGATCCTCACCCTCATCCAAGCCCCAATCGGGGCGATCACTGGGATCCTCTGCCTGCAACGCAACGTCTCTGTTGACTGGTGGATGGACTTTGGGCCGCTTGGAGCACTTTCAGCTCTGCTTTCGTACAAGGAAGGTATTCGCAGCATCTATCCAATCATTTGCACGATTCATGCATTTCCGAATGTTCGCGAGCTCCGGAAGGGGGTGATTAATGTGGTCACCCTCGGCCAAAAGCGCGTGTGCTGACAGCGGCATGCCCATGGCAGCAACAGCAGTCGTCGACGCACGTCCTCGTCGGCATAGTGCTGGTGCTGGTGCTGATGGCGGCAGCAGGCGACACGAGTTGGTATCGTTGTCGTTGTCGCGGTGCCGGTGGTGGCGGCGGCATGCCACCCACGTTGGTATCGTCCTTGTGGCAGCGACAGCAGTCAACCCATGTTGGCATGGTGCTGGTTCTGGTGCTGCTGGTGGCGGCGACATGCCACGCGCATTGGTATCATCGTCGTTGTCGAGGTCCTGGTGGTGCAGGTGAGAGCGGTGGTGGCACGCCACACCTGTCGGTATTGTCCTCGTGGCAACGACAGCAGTCAATGCACGTCAGCATGGTGCTGGTGCTGATGGTGGTGGTGGCAGGCCATACCTGTTGGTATCGTCATCGTTGTCGAGGTCCTGGTGGTGCTGGTGGTAGTGGCCCACCACACGCGTCAGCCTGAGTATCGCCATCGTGGCAGCAGCAGCAGTCGATGCATGTCGACACAATGCTGGTCCTGGTCCTGATGGGGCGGCGGCAGGCCACGCGTTGGTAATGTCAAGTCACTGTTGAGGTGCAGGAGGTGCTGGTGTCGTCGTTCCCCCTCCCTCGTCCAGTTGTAGTTCATTAGTACCTAAAGAGTTTGTTAGTGAAATGAGAGGAGAAGAAACACATACTTGTGGCCGAAGAGAAGTCGATGGTATATCCATACCACACCAAAGGATAGAGACGGCTTCCATGGAGCACAACAGTGGTGCTGCAGCCCTAGACAGGGAGGAGAAGAGAAATAAATCAATTGATAAAAACAGAAAAGAGGAGAAAAAACAAAAAACATACTCAATGCTACGAACGTCCCGCACGACCCATGCGGCCACTACAATGTGTTGTCGACTTAGAGTAATCCAGTTGTTTTTCAACAATCACATGACTAGCGCATACAACCACAAACACAAATGAAAAAATTGTGGGCTCATTTTTCTTTTTTTTTATCATCACCCCCCTCACCGGCCTCAACCCCAGTTCAACGTTCAATCCCTCGCACGGAGGTCGGGATAACTTTGGCATCTTTTTTTTTTGTCTGCTTCTTGTTTTATCACCCAACTAACCATTTCTCTTCTTTATTTAGAATATAATTTTTTACTAATGACAGGTTGAGGCAACGTGACTCACGCGTCAGTGACCCTGTGGATCTGCCACCGCCCAAACTGCCTCCGATGGGAGACAGAAGGGGCAGAGGGGTGCCGGGAGACCCGTGCAGGGGCGATACCTGTCAGGTAAGTACCGACAGATACTCAACTAGTGCCATATCACTGACAACCACCACCACCAACACCACGCGACAACGATGACCACCATGATCACCCACTCCTCCCTGTCCAAATGGGACTTGAGGGGTTGTTTGGGGTTAAGAGACCGCACCAGGAGGCCCGGTATCCATGGGGTAAGCGCATGAAATGTCCAACCCGCCACCTCATCACTAACCCCCAACACACACACCTCAAAACAGGAAATGCCGCCATGACGCCGTGAGTGCGAGGATGAGGACTGCCACAGCGCGAGCACAAGCACGAGGACTGCCACTGCACGAGTGCGAGGACGAAGGCTGCTACGGAGTGAGCGCGAGGACGAGGACCGCCACGGCACAAGTGTGCGAGGGCAAGGATGGCCACAGTGCGAGTGCGAGGATGAGGATGGCCACAGCGCAAGCGCGAGGACGAGGACCACCACGGCACGAGTGCGAGAACGAGGATGGTTGCAGCGCGAGTGCGAGGATGATGATGACGATGGCCGCGGCACATTTTCATACCATGTCGGACAGCGACGCGAAGACGAGGCGGGACAGAGGGGACAAGTATCTAGTTAGTTATATTTGTACATGAATTGCTGTGGTCTTGACGATCTTTGAAATAAACTGTGTTCTTAAACTGCAAGCTCTTGATTGACTTAGACGTCTTAAACTAACAAGAAATGTCTTAAACTAAGAAAAAATGTCTTGATCAAGGAATCGAATCTGCTTGATTAAGACGACCGCGTCTTGACCGAATTTGTCTTAGCTCAAAAATTAAGACAGATTAAGTTAAATCAAGACGTCGTCAAGTCGGTTTGATGTTTCCTGATGTAGTTGTCATCCACAATCGACAAAGTCACGTGGGCACAATGTGACATGATCAAAAATGGAAAGTACATGCTAATTAAGGACAAAAGCGTGTCAAAACCAGGTCCCTCAATAGATTTTGCAAAATCTGCTCCCTGAGATATGTTTGAAATAGACCAATTTAGATGGATTCACGTGTGCTTTTAGATATTTTTGAGAATTGAAGGTGGAGTTTCCAAAATAAGACTGATACCTCAAGAATCTTAGTGCTGTTCTGACCCAGCTTGGCCTGAAAGCCCTGGCTTTGGCTTGGCTTGAGGCAGTTTTGGTTTTCTGAAACCCTAGGGCCATGCAAAAGCCATGAACCACAGCTTGGCCCGGCCTAGGCTGCAGCTTTTATATGTAAAATGTAATTTTTTTTTTTATGACAGCTTTGCAGAAATATCTGACATTCCGAGGGAAACTCCTCAAGCACAAGGATCCCAATAGATACAGAAACTCACAGGAATGTTCATAATGACAATATGAAGAGTTCTCAGGGAGCCGATTTTAGGATCACAGTCAAGAACTAAAGATATCAAGTCATCTATAAAAACTTTCCTGATATCGATGTCACATTCAGTCACATCACGTGACTTTATCGATTGTGGATGACAACTACCTTAGTGGTTGAGAACTTGCCTTAAATACATACAAACACGCACAAACACACAAACCAACGAAACCAAACGAAAGCGAGAGCAACATTCATTCCATTCCATATCTCTGGCTCCTTTCACATTTAGACGTCTGGCACTTTTATTCACACGCTGAAAGACCTCCTAATCCTGAATGGCCAAGATATGTGCTGTTTTCTTGAAAATGTCGATGAACAGAAGGACAGGATGGCGTGCGACTCGGGCCCCCACTACCAAGTACCATAGACTGAGCTGTTATCTTGTCGATTTCGGGCTTTGCGGAGTGGTTCTAGTTTTGCACCTTCAGCACGGACAATGAGATGAACTTCCTAATGGGATCCGACGGCCAATCTCACCCCCATTACACAATTACCTTGTGCAGCAATGTGTATTTACAACCGAACATGTAACGCGTTATAAATGAGCAGCAGAATGGCCTTTCCGCTCTACACGCGGAATTAATCCGAGAACGTGCCAGCCAGTACAGTGAACATCCGCTAAAGTCATGACTCATGACAGCAACGAGTCGCTTTGGCTATGTAGAAACTCAGAAGAAGTCAGTCATGTGTACTTCCTTCATCCTCGTGTCCGGCTCCTCCGCACGTGGTGAGCTTCGTCTTGAGTTCCTTGTAGGACTCCAAATCAAAATAAACAGGTGCTACATCCATGTGAAACAGTACATACATATACACGAGTTTCCCGAACTAACATATATAACAGTTGTAGACTGGAAGTCGCGTTACTCAGGATATAAATAGATAAGCACAGAGAACCACAACAAAGTCAATACTAGTACAGTGTGAAAACCAAACAATGAAAACTAGTCTGAACAGATCGGCTTTGATATCACATTCAAATCAGGGTCAAACATATGAAGGAGCCTCTGTAAAATCTCAAAGGCCCCTGGTTCATCCCATGCGGGGTTCACCAGCAAAACCTCAGAGATATGGACACCCGTTGCCATGCAATATAACAGAAATGTTATAAGGCCCCCAGTCAGGCTCTCCTCAAAACCGATGAATGTCGGTTTCCGACGGCTCGCCGCAAAGAGTGCCAAGGCGTTCGTCGTTATGTCCGAAACATCTGCTCCCGCGGGTCGGACGAAGGGGTAGTAGTTGATCCAATTCCACAGGACTCGGGTATTGAATGCGCCACCACTGATTATTACCCGCTTCAGGTTACTGGGGAGGATGCTCCTCAGTGCGCAGTCTGCAATGCTGGAGGCGTTAATGAGGGCGCCGCGCCAGGCGCCAATCAGGAGGTCCGCCGCACCGTTCCCTAAATGCAATGTCTTGATGGAGGAAAGGCCAGAGAGGAGGGGGCGCCAACAATTGGATGAGATAAAGGGGCGACGGTAGCTGACCGGTTCTACCCCATACTCGACGAACAGTTCTTGGATAGTCTCCCTTCCCAGAGAAACGCACAACTCCTGAAGACGACCACAGACGGAGGTGGAATAGGACGTGTACAGGCCATACAGGTTGCTGCGCTCAGTACTGTGGATCTCGAGGCTAAACGAATCGTCTTCTGGGGGCCATGACGAGGGCGGGAACCTAGATTCTGGTGACGCCCAGACACGGATGCTGGTCTTTAAGGGTTCCCGCCTGAAGTGGATCCCATGCAGAAGATCTGAAGGAAGTGCGGTCTTCGAGCAGATCAATGAGGTGAACCTTTCCCATAGGGGGTCGTCGAATGTGAATTCATCAAGGTCGAGTCGTATATGCTTCCGAACGCCGCTTGTATTCGAAAGGGAACCGAGGAGGGCTACCAACATTCCGACGTGATCCCCATCGAAGACCAACAAGGATAAGTTGTCCAGATGTACTGGCATTATGAAGTCGGGGTTAGAAATGGATTCGTGTCCGTCCCTGGACTGTATCCTCAATATGTCAAGTTGAGGCATCTGACGGATCATGGCAAATAGACGGTTGGAGCAATGAAAGCAGGACACAGAGAACTCGGAAATGGTTCCAAATACCCACGACGGGAAGGTGACACGTAAATTTTCGCGAAAATCCAGCCGGCGTAACTGAGGTGCCCTGCCCCCAAGGAAGTTCTCGGGGAGAATGAACGAGGTGTTTACCTGATTTTCTTCATCTGTAAAAGGGAAAATTATATATCCATCGCAGGTAGCAAGACTAAGCGATACAAGAGGAATTGGTTCTTCAAGAGACGTCAAAATCCGAAACACGTCCGTGGTGACGCCTTCTAGACGAAGATTCTCAATGCGTGATGCGTGAGAGAAGACCTCTTCGACCACCTCGCCGTGTAGCGTGTCAGAATGTCCTTGGACGCGACGTCGCCTCATGGCGAAGCGGTAATTCTTGGGTGGCTTCTGGAGGGGAGGTCCAACATAGATGTCAACGTGAGTCGGGGTATACGATGACCTTTGCAAAAATGCGGCTATCCACTGTGGTGACAGGTCTTGCGTGATGGAAGACCAGAGCTTCTTAAAGTCCAACGTGATTATGCGCCAACGTTGACAGACATATGTAATCGCAATCCAGCTTGGAGGGTATTTGTGTTTTCTAATGAAAGCTTTTGCGAGGTCGCCAACGCAAAATACAAAGATGGCATGGAGAATCTCGACCGGAAGAGTGACGATGGGGTTATGGGCATTCTTGGAGGCAGCAGGGCTGTGATCGCTTTCAGATTGTGGACCCAGTCTCGCGATTGAGCATGAGCGATCACTTACGAAAAAGCAGTACGAGTATGTGATGCAACCCGACGTCTTGCCCGGTTCGGCACTCGGATGATTGACTTCTTCAATAGAGAGGCGGGGTTCATGGTTTAAGAGATCAAGCGTTTGGGGAAAGTATCATATCATCTCCCATATCATCTCGCCGGGCCATATGACTTGGCTGGGCGCTAAGGGTTTATTTAACTTTATTAGCATCTCAACTTGCTACTGCAACCGCAAGCCGGAAGTAGCAAGTCAACAGCGCGTTCAAATGCACGTGACTACATTTTTGTGAACCGCGTCAACGGCAGACATAATTACATGGGTGACAGAGCCTGAGGCCTGACTCGGAGGTCCGGGGTTCATTATCTTAGTATCTCTTAGAAGTTCGACGGGAGGGCAGCAAACAGGGAGAACATCTTTGGGCTTGCACAGTGCCAGTGGCAAGTTTTGCACCTGACTCGGGCCACCCCACTACTTAGTACTTAGTACTGCCGAAGAGCCTCCTTTGCACATCTGTATAAATATTTGCTCGAGGACTTGGCTGCTATATATATCGCCTGGTCGGAGTACGAGTGATCGAGAAATATATTCGATCACTTGTACTCCAACAAGCGACAACTCATGTCATTACGAAAGCCTGAGGGGTGTGCAGAAGAAGATTTTTCGCTTACTCTTGAATCAAACTGTCAGCATCACAGCTCGGGCCCACCTCCTTTATAATTCCCCGAATATATACTCTTGAATCACATCCTCAGTTTCGCGACGTTATGGGCCTCGATGATGTCATCGTTATTTCTGGCTTCGGTGAGGCCAGGTTGTCGGATTTTCTCGCCCGCGATAGGAAGGTTTGAGTGGGATGCATGTAACTTGTCGGGTTGGGTGAGATGGCCCCCAAGAGCTTCAACAACTGATGTGTAACTGGGGTTGAGACGACATCAAGCGAAGTATATTGTACTATTGTGCGAGCGAGGGTCGTGTATCTATCATTTTGTGCGCAATTGCCAATTTTGATATCTCGTTAAATGGCGATAAAGGTTTGACGCCCATATTGCGTTGTGAGCTCAAATACTTCAGACTAACATGCATAGAGGGGAAGTGACAATAAATAACATTGTCGTGTATAGACAGTAGAATAAAGAATCCTTTCTTCACGCGCGCGACAGAATAAAAAATTATTTCTTTACCAACGCCAGGATGACACTTCCTGCTTTCCTACCGGGCACACTTCTCTGCACTTGTCTTTTCCGCTCCGCACTGCATGATTATCAACTGCTTCTGGAAAAATCATTCGCAATGACCTTCCCAAGCATGTCACTCTGGCAGATTAATGAGTTTTCCCGTATTGTGACCATTGTCCTCAACCAGACGCCCGTAGTTGCGCGATACGATACGCACATGTTAACGTCCGCGAGCAGCGAAATATGAAGGCTGGGCCTGAGGGGTGCCCACAACAAAGGGCTGTTGTGGTCAGGAGAAGTAAGCGAACTCAGAGTCCGTCGAGGTGCCTGCAATTCAGAGGACCGATGTCAGGCTCATTCGGCGACGCGGCGTTAGGAGAGACGAAGACGTACCAAGCACTGCTGTGATTAAGCGCGTAACGTGTAGATGCGCATCATCGAACTTGGTTGGTTAGACAAAGGTGAACCCACGGTAGTTGGGATCCACGGTGATGAACTTGGTATGAGAGTACTGAACGTAGGACTTGGATATGACCTCTAGTCGAAATTCATAATATCGAACCATGAATGGAGAAACGGCATATGTAAGAATCGGACAATGATACATCCTCGAAGACATTCTCGAGGAGAGTGGTGACGGTAAATGGGGGCATGAGTGGGCACGATGGCCCCTCGATTGACGGCCGCAGGCAGTGTTATACCGCGGCGCGTTACGGGGTTCCTCCTCCGCTACTTCGAGTTCGGCATCCCTCCAATCCAGCTCAACTCCCCAGCCCTTCTTCTAACCTTAAAGTATCTTGCCCACAGAAACACGCCAGTCGCCACCCCATTCCCTGACGGACAGTTATTAGAAATGCGGTACCAGGCGCACCGGGCGTTCCGCTCTTTTTCGAAACTTGATGAACGCAGTAAACGGCTTGCGAAACCTGCGTGCACCAGAATAATGAAGCTTCTGCAGATTCGGCAAGAGGTCCATATCTCCACCCGCCGAACGTAGAGAACGAGAGAGTCCACCGACGAGAGCGTCGTGCACACGAAGCGTCTTCACTCCGCTGAACGGCCTGAGAATGTCGCGCCAGCGTGTTCGAAGGACTCCGTTGTGCCACTTTGTCGGACGCTTGTGCCCTATGTGGCTGAGATCGAGAGTCTCCACGACAGATAGTATAGGCAAGAGTGTATTCAGCACTTGCACTCCGGACGCTACCTGGTCATTGAAGGGGTTGCAATCGATGCGCCAGTATAAGGAACGTTTCCAGTATCCTCGATGTGGGTCCGCAGTAAAATGAATGAAGTCCCCATCGAACGAAAGTTCGACAGAGTTAGATATGAGGACCTGGGATGTCCTAATGAACTGCAGGAACCATGGGATTGTGGAGGCCAGCTGATCGTTGAAAACAACTCGGAAGATGCCGAGGGCAGGAACGCTCATGTGAGCAAGAAGGCGCTCCAAGTAGGCGCTAGCTCCTACAAACGAAAGCACGCGAAGGTGAGGAAGGATGACAGTCTTGATTGGACTGTCTAATGATCGTGGGTCAAGATCCCACATCAAATGAGGTGTGTGGAATATGATTCCCAACTTCTCTAGCCAAGGCATGAGGTAGAGCTGTGTCAGTAGATAAGTCGGGGGCAAGTACGCGGATTGAGGGATGCGTCCAAGCCAGAGACAGACAAGATTGTGGCCCACAATAGGTGTGAGTAATGGTGATCCTGTGGGAAGGGTAGTGTGCCACAGTTGAATGTAGTGCAGGTTCGGTGCGTGCAATGCTGCGGGAAGCGTCAAACTTGGGTTTTCTCCAGTCGTAGACCCGATAGACAAATGGTCTAAAATTGGGAATTGCCGACCCATATCCATGATAAACCTGCCCAATTTTTTGGCTGGCATCCAAACGCAAAGACGGCGCACACGATTAGAGTGCAAGAGTGTGAGTAGTGCATTCTCTTCATCCTCTGCCCCTATATCGCTATTATCGTCGTTGTAAAAGACGGTGAGCGGGAGGGGAGGAGAGTCTGCTGGAAGGGGAGGAGAATTTGCTAGCATGTTTGCGACAGGCACACCATATGTGCAGACGAGATGAAGATCAAGTCGTAATGGTGATGCGAGTATAAGGTATCGCCACTGCTGGGAAACATGTACCAGCTTGTACCACCAACGTTGGCGGTGCCAATTTCGGATGAGAAATCCATTCTGATCGTGCTCTTCGTCCTCAATATGGAGCCGATAGAGATAGAATATGTGGAGAAGGACATCATCATTGAGGGAATAGATAGGTGAGCGTTGTCCGTTTCTCGTGAGCTCTATTTGATTTGCGAATTGGTGAAGAGACCGGGACATGGACGTTTCGTACTCACGATTTAGTGCACGTCTTCCAAGCCTTCCAACAAGGGGAAGGGGAAGACTGACGGTGGAGGAATTGCAGCTTGGCATATGAGAGAGATGAGTAACGACGAGGATGTAGTTGAAGGGTGAAGGGTATTAATCCTCATACCGTCGTATGTGGCTGTTATATTAGGATGGCAAGTCGGCGCAAACAAGTATATATCACGAACCAGTCTAACCATAAACGTAGCCGTGACTCGGACGTTGTTCGAGTCACTGGCCACAGTCGAGTGCGTAGGTTATCATTTGTTCTGAGCGAGAGTCATCTGCGATGCGAGTGAATAATCTATTCTGTGTGAGTACTCTCTGGAACATGCACGCACCGCCACTGCATCCAGTTCTCCATCTGGGGAAAGGGAAATCACATACACACATGTGATATTATCAAGTAAGCGCCGAAAACCTGCCATGTAACAATTACGTCATGGGAAGGAACGCCCAGTGCTGACAAATCACTACAGATACGGCTTTTTGCCCAAAGTCGCACATTATTTCCGTGACACTTGAGCGCGGGCTTGTTACCGCAGGTAAGTTACAATACGCATTCAACTCAAAAGTTACCAAGCGTTACACAATAACCGATTCCCTCGAGGACGGCTGTCATCATTTTACTGAGCGTGATCAAGAGAATACGTCTCAATGGAGCACGAGGAAGCGAAGGTGCGTCGCAGGGCCTCTCGTTAATCTTCGTACTAACTTGATACTCTATCGTCCAAACGAGACAACGATATGCGGTAGTTGCGCTTTGCTCTGCTCACACCTCAGGAGGACGATGCCAGTCTCCAAGATAAATAGGATGAACTCTCCCACCCCACATCGCAAAACATCGCCGCACAAACTCCATCGCTCAGCTCCTCTTTCCTAAGCACCAACCATCCGCTCTTAACGTTGCCTTGAGCCCACGCATAGTGACGTCGCGTGATGAGAAAGGAAAGAGGATAAGCTTCTAGTGGTCTGTGCTGCTTGCTGCACTGACATGCCAGCGCAAGGATAGGAATAGGATCGAAGATGTCTAATACCGTAGTGTCTCCATAAGGTCGGCGTAGGGAGGCACATACCCCTGGTGTCCGCGTGCTCTCTTTGCTCGCAAATCAGGCGTGAGACTGAGTATAATCCCGGCAGGCTGCTCTTGACAGGCACGACGAGGAGTGCAGCGTTTGGTGCATGGGCACTAAAGATGATTTCAGCAGATGCCACCAACGGCAGCGCAGTACTAGCACTACGCGGAAGGTTGCGAGGCAGATGCCAACACAAACCACAACCAGACACGAGATGAAACAAAAGGGAAAAGTGGTCTTGACAATTCTAGGGGTCAAACTCCCGTTTTCACGATAACGGTGGGGGCAGTACGATCTTGGCATAGTGCTTTTTTTTTCAGCTTGTCTGGGACACCATAAAAGAGCACCTTCTGACAATGGTCAGGGGAGGAGGTAGTAGGACCCATGCAACTCTGCGGGGCGAGGGTGGCCCACAAGAGCCCCTCCAACTGATACGGAACTAGGTCGACATTGAGCGGAGTATATTGTGCTTCCTGGCGAGCGTCATGTTCGTATGATGATTGGAGGTGCGAGTGGGGCTCTTGTATCTATCATTTTGTGCGCAATCGTAATTACTATTGTTTTGATACTCTCGTGAAAGAATGATGCCCACATGACAGTGTGAGCCCGAAGATACCTCAACTAACACTAACGTGCACCGATGGGAGAAGGTAGGAAGTAGTAGTGTTATGTTGTATAGACAGCAGGATAGACTGGTACTTTGGTTCCGCGTGCAGCCTCCAATTTATATCTTTGTATCTTATCTAAGTCTTCCATCCAATCGATCCTTCATGAAATACATGACAGAGGCGAAATGATGGCGCTGCGTTGTCCTTTTAAACCCCAGAATTGATACATCGTTGCTAGGAGTGATTTTGCCACAGGGGTGCGAGAGGTGGTGTATGCCTGACTAGCCATACCATATCGCCAGATACATACCTGTTAGTCACTGTCGATCACAATTATGGATGTTGAAATGTTGAAATGCTTGGACGGGACATGTAACTTACCTCCACCATAGAATGTCCGATGAGCAAACTATTCAGGAAGATTTGTGCGGGCGAGCATTCCGTTCAGATAAATCAGGTAGCCTGCCCGGTACGTGGTAATATTGCCCTCAGTCAGAGATTCATTGACAATGAATGGGGCATGAGGGGATTTCGAGAACAAAGGGTGATGTTACATTGAGGCAATCACAAGCTCCTGTAATTAAGCTATAAGCCGAGACCTCGTAGGTAAATGAGACATTACAACAACAACAGAATGAAGTCCGTGGCCCGAGGCGCGCTGCCACTTGATTCAGATACATCATCGAAACTTGATCGGTAAGTTTACAAAGTCAATCACATATTCAAATAGATCATGGGACACCCATCGCAAAAGGGAAAACCGAGGCCAAGTTCCATTACTAGTCGCGCGATACGTCCATAGGCGCGTTACCCGTCCGCAAGCAGCGGGACTTGAAGCTTGAAGCTTAGGCTCGAGGACGCTCACGACACAGGGCCGCTATGGTAATGCGGTGGCCGGGTGAAGCGAGTAAACTCGGAGTCCGTCAAGACAGCTGCGGTTCAGAAGACGGAAGTCTGTCACTCTTTCTGTGGCGCGGTGGTGGGAAAGTTGAAGACGTACCTAGCACTGCGGTGATGCCCCCACATTCGCATGACTAATCGTCATCAAGCTGCGATTCCAGACGCACAGGGTGGCCTGCTTTCTGTCGTTTATTGATAAATGGTGTAAACGCATCTTCAACACTGCGTGCACCAGAATATCGAATTTCCAACAGATTTGGGAGGAGGTACATAGACCTGTCTCCATCCCCCGAAGGTAGACAACGAGAGAGTCCACTGACGAGTTCGTCTTGCACACGAAGCACCTTCACACCGCTAAACGGCCTGAGGAGTTCGCACCACCAAGTTTGGTCGATCTCGTTGTACCACTGTGACGAACGATCGAGCTCTACATCGCTGAGCGCGAGTTGCTCCACGGTAGATAGTAACGGCGAAATTGTATCGATAATTTTCATGGCAGATTCTACCTGCTCATCGTGGGGCCACCACTCGATCCGCAAGTATAAGGGATGCTTCCAGTATCCTTGATCTGGGTCCACGATAAAATCAATGAAATTCCTATCAAAAGCAAGCTGAGCAGAGTTAGATATGAGGTTCTGTGATCTCTGGATGAACCGCTTGAGCCATGGAAGAGTGCAGTTGGGCTGATCATTAAACACGACTCGAAGGACACCGAGGACAGGGGCGTTGATGCGAGTAAGAAGGCGTCCCAAGTAACCGCTGACACCTTCAAACGAAAGCACGCGAAGGTTAGGAAGATTGACCTCACTGACGTCAGTCATGATTGGGTTATCCAATGGTTGTCTGACAACATCGTGCTTGGAAAGAGAAGAATGGAAAATAATTCCCAGCTTCTCCAGCTGGGGCATGTTGGAGAGCTTGTTGAGTAAATAGCTTGGGGTAAAGTAGGTAAATTGAGGGATACGCCCAAGCCAGAGACAGACAAGTCCCGCAGTAGATGTGAGTAATGGTGATTTTATAGAAAGCGCAGTGTGCCACAGTTGAATGTAGTGCAGGTTCGGTGCTTGGAATGTTTCGGGAAGCGTCAAACTTTGGTCTTCTCCAGTCGTAGACCCGATAGACATACGGTCCAGAATTGGGAATTTCCGATCCAGGGCTGTGATAAACTTGCCCATTTTTAGGGCTGGCATCCAAACGCATATACGACGCACACGATCAGAATGCGAGAGTGTGAGTAGTGCATTCTCTTCTTCTGTTTCCATCCCGCGATCATTGTCGTAGTAAAAGACGATGAGAGGGAGGGTAGGATAGTGTGCTAGCATGTCTGCAACAGGCACACCATATGTGCAGACAAGATGGAGGTCTAGTTGGGATGATGATGCAAGTATAAGACGTCGCCACTGTACAGAAACCTTTGCCAGCTTGTGCCACCAACTTTGTTGGTGCCAATTTCGGATGAGAAATCCATTCTCATCGTGCTCTTCGTCCTTGATATCAAGTCGATAGAAATGGAATATGTTGAGAAGGGTGTCATCATTGAAGGAATAGACAGGTGAGGATGGACATTGTCCGTTTCTCGAGACGACTATTTGGTTTGTGAGATGAGAAGAGAACAAAGACATGGATATTTCAGACTCACGATTCAGTGCACGTCGACCAAGCCATCCAACAAGGGGAGGACTGACGGTGGAGGAAATACAGTTTGGCATGAGGGATGTGAGTAACGACGAGGATGTAGTTGAAGGCTGAAGCATCTTATCCCTTATAACGTCGTACTAGTATATGGGCGTTGTACTAGGGATTAAACGACAAGTCGGCGCAAACCTTGAGCTTGAACCGTAGTCGCGACGTTGTCCGAGTCGCTGGCCGCAGTGGAGCGCCTAGGTTATCATTTCAGAGTGTGATCTGCTTAGGGCACCGAGGTCTGTGTATTCCAGCACCAAAAGTAAGGCGTCACTATCCATGATTGAGTTGACAAATCAGAGATGCGGGAGTTAAAAATCGCGGACGCGCCGTTGAATATTAACAGAAAGTGCCTTGTAACTTAGTATATGATAATCAGTTAAGCTCAATTATAGTAATTAATGGGACTTATTGGTTATAATCCTGTTTACAAATGCATTATAAGACAGCTATTAGTATCCTCATATGGCACACAATCAGAAATTTCCTACTGGAACACAAACAGCAAACGGTGTC
>QFDX01004011.1:0-11637 GCA_003315875.1 Lactifluus piperatus | reverse complement strand
CGATCCGTCGGAAAATCCGGTTTCTGCACCTGCAGCATTGGGGGAGTTGAGGTCGGTATCCGCAGGTTGACCATCGTGGGGGGTTGACGGCTCACCCGCAGTGACCCTTGGATCGGACGTATCCAGTACTGTAGGAGAAGCCTGCTCTAGGTCGTTGGACATAATTAATTGGAGAGACAGGGGACTACACAGCCACTTCTGGCTGCACCTGGCTAAAAAAGGAATTTGAACCCCGAAATTCATTTTGTGCTGGACTGTTGGCAACACGGCTCGGAAGCAACAAATACTCAACGTGTCGATATACTCTAAAACAAAGCTAAAGCAGTGCCAGCAACCATGGCATTTCAACAGAAAAAAATGCCAGGACCGTGGATTGAACACGGGACCTCCAGAATGCAAATTCTTCAGTCTGTTGCTCTCCCAGCTGAGCTACCCCGGCTTAATATATATTAAAGTTGAGTCTATATAAAAGATGAGAGCAGAACTTCTCATACCTCAGGGAAGGACACCAAGTCATGCAGCCCGATTGAGTTGGTCGTCATCCTGGCTGAGCAATATCTGTTATCGTATATGTACACAAGTTATAGCAACGCAAACAAAGGCTAAAGCGCTAAAGACTTGGCCGACACTCACACGAGCCCTCTCAGCTAGATAAATCTTCCATCTTGTGTCACCACTCACTAAAGAATGCCATGGAATATCGGGACCCTGGCTTGGACTCGGACATTCCTGCGCTTACCCGCGAGTGTTCTTTCCCTTCAGAATTTTCACTAACTTTCCATCCGCGTAGGTGCGCGTAGGTGTTCAATCAGTGTTCAATGTTGTTGGAGGTGTCGCAACCAGATCGATAGCGGCCTTACGGCTCATAGCACTCCCGCATGACTTGGTGCGCCACTTGAGCATACTGTAACGTATATTCTATGTCATCAGAAAGTAGTATATCATTACTTAATTTTAGCTTCAAGTTGGACGCTCTCTCACTCGTAGCAGTATCGTTCGCATTCGCACTGCACCTCAGTCTTTTCCCCCCACGGCAGAGCCGGAGGTCAGTAATTACTGTTTCTTTCTTCCATCTCAACTTTGTATCTAGCCGTTCCTTATATTCCTACGGTAGACAATAATATAGTCTTTTCCCCAAAGACTGACCCATTCCTTACATCCCTAGGCAAGGTGCACAGAAGCTTGCGATACCGAGGCTATTGATCTGCTACTAGGTCCTCATTTACTTGCGTTGCGACCGATCGAGAAATTCTCCAAGGAGTTTTTGAAACAGGCTGACCCACTTGCATCCACAACCAGGAGGCATGGTCCATTCTCTCTGCAGATTCGCTGGGTGAAAGGATATTCTGGGATAAGCAAGTAGAATATATAATCTGGACCAGAGGTCCTTCTTCTGGGAGAGTACTGAAAATACTTGTCGACTTTTCAATAGAGATCCAGGTCTCTCTCGGACACAACGCCAAGCTATTTTTTCCCCCTTGGGATATTGCATACCTTATTGTTGCAGGTACTTTGGGCAATGATTGTATATATAGTAAGTGCACTGGCAAATTTCACAACAAAACCTTTGTAAAATCGATACACATCCGCTTGACGTTGCGCTCCCGTGCGACTGCTTCGACCATCTCCCGCGAGATCGCGATTGTCGTCGTATTGTCGTCGCCCTCCCGCCGAACGAGTAGCCCGCACTCGTTTAAAGCAAACGCGGCGTCTTCGACTCGTAAGTTTGTTTCCCGTGCGAGGTCTGCGAGCGTACAGCGCACCACGACATGCACTGCTGCGCTTCCATCCAGCGCGGGTACTGTCTCGTACGTCCTTTCGAGCTGAATGGACGCTGTGGGCCCTGTGCCGATGCTAAAACTGTCGCGTGTTGCGGGCGATGCACTGCTACCTTCTGGCGAGCTTGGTGCGGCGGATTCACCGTCCCAACCCTTGGTGCGCTTGGTGCGTTTTTGCGAGGAGGGCGTCATGTCGGTATCTGCGTGGACGCGCGAGAGGTCAGGTAGGCGGCCAACGGTCTTGATTGGAGGCGCGTCAAGCGGGAGTGCAGAGAGGAGTTGGCTAGTTGTATAGCAAGGATAAGGGCAAGTAGGCCAAGGAGATGAATGCCAGCTCAAGTACCTACCGAAGGAAGCGGATGATGGTAGATACCCAGTAAGCTAGATAGCTGCGTAGACCAAGATCCGAGAGCGGACGTTCAGGGGTTCCAATGCGACCTGCGCGGCGAGAAAGTTCGTAACCTAATGGATTAGTTAGCCAAAATTGAGAGAGCATGAGACGTTCGCTGACTGAATTCGATTAGTAGCATTCCGTAACCCTTCTTTTGATACGGGGGAAGAACTACGATGCAGGCGAGATTGTAGTCATCATAGGATATCTTTTCCTACTCAAGAGGTCAGATAAGGGCTTTGAACGAGTCGTGTCTATCACTTGCCTTTGAGAAAAACCCAAGGACATGGTCTCGTTGAGAGTCAGCGTCGGTAAAGATGTAGAACAAGACTATCGATATAGATGAGTAGCATATCCTATTACCTGAGCCATCAAGGCTCACAATTATCGCAGTCGAAGAACAGCGTTTTGATGTCGATAAACAATTTCCCGAATAACGACAGGTTCTGGCAGTACAGCTGCTCGCTCCCGCATAAGAAAAAAGATGATAGGTTCATTGTGACTGTGCATACACACCTTTTCCTTTGCACCATCCACCTCCCAGATCGTGTGGGCGCCCCGTTGGTACACCTTCCTACCAGGCGGGTGCTTACACGTGCACCTTCTCTGTACGCCCGCCCCCAGGCAAGATGAGAACGTCAGCACGCCTCTCCTCTACATGCTGGGCAACAAGGAAGTGGACTATACCATATGTACCTCCCACGACGTGCCGTCGGCCATGTATTTGAAACACCGATCGCACACCCACAAGATACCGCCCGCGTTTTCGCGATTGACAGTACCCGCGAAAAGGTCCATTGTACGCCCATGTCCGATGACATCTTCGCCGTCCCCATCCGTAAGCGGATATGGTGAGAAGTACCTACAGCAGAAGGGGGGTCGCGGAGTGATGTCAGTCAAAAGCTCGGGAGGCAAGCCATGGGTAAAGCCCAAGGTAACAGCACCTCTTGGAGACAGGAATAGGAAGCAGAAGCGGAGGTGTTTAAAAAGAGCCATATTTACCAGGTTTTGATCTGCCAGGGCCCAAAATTGACTTTGTCAAAGTTGCGCCGCGCCGAGGCCGTCGTTGGTGGAGCGGCGGGAGGTGGGTCCGTGTCTCGGTCATGAACTTGAGGAGGCGATGCCGAGAATCGCCGCTTGCGCGTGTTCGTATCATTCACGCCAGATGGTGAGGCGGCGTTGCGGCCTGGTGATATAGAATGCCGCTGTGGAGTGGTTGCTCGGACGGTCTCTGCGGGGACCCATTCGTCGAGGCGCTTGTCCGTGCCAAGGTAATGAACAAAGACTTCGCTCGCGCGTCGGTCAAGAACGCGAACCTTTCCTATCTCTGTTTTCACTTGTAGTGTTCGAGCAATTGATGAGACTTACTTACGTTTGACACCATTTTTAGAGACATTGTGCACCACAGCAGGGCACATGGTGGTCGTAAGTTAGTACATACCAACACCATTCACCATGCGTAGCCCGTCGTACAAATGTCCGCTATGATTTCGTCCCACGTCGACAACACTGACTAATTATAATGCTACACACTAGACCCACGTTGTCCTCATTTATTTGAGAGCACGACAGTGGCTTAAGTGAATTTGTGGTGGCATGTATGCAGTATAGCGTGGCATAAAGTGACGTGAGAACAGGTAAACAGAGAAGGACCTCAATAATATCTCATGCTTTGGTCCCTTCATGCTCCACCGCCAGAATGGCCTCCCTCTTCTCTGCAATACGCGCAGCACGACGCTCACGAATCGCCTAAATATGCGATATCGGTGAGTAGGGAAATAATAAAGATAAAGGAATTGGGGAAAGATGATCGCACCTTGTTCTTGATACGGCGAGCCTCCATCTGGTCGGAGAGGACCTTTGTACGTGACTTTTCCGCTTTGGCCTTGTGAATGTACTCCATTAATACACGCTTGTTCTTGAAAACATTACCCTTGGACTTCTGGTAGAGGGAGTGATAGCTTTGATAAACCACGGAGAATCATAAGATCAGGTGAACGCTGGTGTAAGAAAAATAGAACGGACAGGTGCTTGTCAATCTTCCCTGCCTCACGATATTTTCGGAGCAACCTCCGAAGAACACGCTGCCGCCTCATCCAAAGGACCTTGGTTGGCATGCGAGCCTCTGCAGTGCCTTTCCGCTTTCCCACGCCAGTGTGACGACCTTTGCGCTTAGCAGCAAGGAGATCGAGAGTGCGAGCACGAGAGTGGACGGTTGTGGGCTTGATTATAATGCGGCCATCCTTGATTAGTTTCTTTACGTGCGTCCGCGAGTTGGCATTGCCGATCTCGGCCTGCTCGTTAGGGTCGAGCCAGATTTTACGCTCGCCAACGCCAGAGACGGATGCGGCAAGCCGCTTTTGTGAGCGAAGGTTGACCATCGTATCCTTGTTTATTGAGTGAGTATGGAGGGGAGAGAGACAAATTCCGGGATATTAATGGCTGGGCTGACCTTGTCGGTGTTGCTCCCTCACAACTCGCCACCGTTGTGGCTGAAACCTTAATCAACTGTAATAGCCCTTCTCACAATATTCCGGCCCGTATCTTCCACAGCGTTCCTTTTTCGGTATAGTCCGGCTATGTCGGATTTCAAAACTACCGTAGGCGCAGGCGAAAGGCGAAAAGGACTCTTTATTTGCAAATGATCTTGCCGTTGTTGACCTCGTGAGCATTAGTAAGGGGTAACTGTATTTCAGAAGGTAAATAAAAATAAATTGTGTATTAATTAATCCACGAGGCGGAGCTGCGGTAAGCTGGGCAGAGGCTACTAATGTTGGGCACCGATGCACAGCAATGGAGAAGGGTGTAACCAATATGATACACTAATCGATCGCAAGGTATGCAGTTGCCGAATACCGGAGTTTAGAAAGCTTCACCAAGTTATGTAATGGTTAAAAAATATATATTTATGAGAATTTGGGGCCGAATCATTGTCCTTTTGGTCCTTTCGACACTCTGTGTCTACTGCCTGCTGGAGGCTTCTGTATCTTGACAAAACATTCACTTTAAAGTTTCAACTTGGACTCGATTCGACTCGACTCGACTCGACACAGCTTGCCTCACTTGAACGTGACCTTTACCATGATGTCTCAATAAATCGCGCACCACCTCACTCCATCCCTTGACGACTCCTCTCACATTCAATACCCTCTTCTTAAACCTTGCCTAGCCACCTTTTCTTTTGAAAGTTTCCCTATTCCCACCTTTATTGCCTCATCCACTCCCGCAGAAGCTATGGCCCTAACAGATGCTCCCGATACAGCCCAGGCCTCCTCGGAAGGTGACGGCCAAGACAGTTCAGAACCCCCCAACGATGACAGAAAGCGGTCTATCGCAAATCCACATTCCCCGAAAGCTGTTCCCCATAACGATCTCATCACACCCATGACAACAGACTTGTCCCATCAGAAGGACTCCGAATCGCATTCACTCCCCAATGGCAATGCCAACCACACACAGCGGAGGCCATCTATATCGCCCTCTTCCCCTGATCACACCCCTTTTCGGGGATCCGGCAATAACCATAGAGGCTTAGAACCCCTTGTCCTGCCTCATCCGTCTATACAAGTGCAAGCATCTTGTTCAACTACGACGTCCGCCTCATCGTCACCCACAAGTTCGCCTGCCCCATCAGAGAACAATCCATGGAGTGCTCCTCCAACACGCCCCCCAAGCCAGCCCCCAAGCCAAGCCCCCAGCAGGGCGCCTAGCATGTCAGGGATCAAACCGGATCTATCGTCCCTGTTATCAAAGGCTGAGTTGGGGTTCGTCAATGGGTCTAAGAAAGACCGATCCACCCCAGTCACTCCCGTTGAACCAAGCCCCGCTCCTCGTTCCAGGCGCGCTCTATCAGTCCATTCTACCGATGGGAGCATCAAGGCCCATCTCAAGGACATCCTTGGATCAGCACCTAAACTTACTCGCAAGTCATCTGCGCGCTCTTCAGCAAGCAGTAGAAAGTCTGATTCGGAAGGTGGCCCGAAATCCATTGGCGGAGAAAGCACGGGAAGTTTTCTACAGAAATACGGTACTTGTGAACGCGTCGCCATTGGTAAAGGCGCTACTTCCGTGGTCCGCCTTGCCCACAAGTGGGATCGAAGTGAAGAGAAGCTATATGCAGTCAAGGTGATTTCTTCCTGGCACTCTGCAATCCATAGTAAACTTATCATGAGTGGCAGGAATTCAGAAAGCGCCGCAAGAACGAGTCAGAAAAGGAATATGTGAAGAAACTTACGGCCGAATTTTGTATATCATCTACCCTACATCACATGAACATTGTCGAGACCGTCGACCTTGTTCAAGACGAGAACCAGCACTGGTGCGAGGTCATGGAGTTCTGCCCAGGTGGTGATCTCTATGCCGCCATCAAGAAGGGGCACATGTCTCCAAGCGAAATTGAGTGTTGCTTCAGCCAAATACTGCAAGGCGTGTCGTACCTCCATTCACAGGGTGTCGCTCACCGCGACATCAAGCCTGAGAATATATTCTTCAGTAGCAAGGGCCACCTGAAGGTGGGTCGTGTGGCATATCGTGTGTAATCAGTTATTCATACCAGCTAGATTGGTGATTATGGCGCATCAACGGTATATCGCCTACCCTGGGAGGCAACAGTACATATGTCCTCTGGTCTGTGCGGTAGCGAGCCCTATATTGCTCCCGAGCAATTCCTTGGCAAACGTAAGCTGAAACCTATAGTAATCGCTATTACACTCTTTGATCATTCCATGTCAACTTGCAGCGTATGACGCTCGATTGGTCGACATCTGGGCGGTTGCTATTGTATACTACTGCTTGCACTTCCAAGAGTTGCCTTGGCGTGTGGCACAGGTATCTGATGGCTTGTATGCGGCATATGCATCTGCATGCGCAAACCCTCAACAGAGCGCTACCCCTCCGACAATTAACAACCTTAACCCTCGTGCTTGCCGTTCTCTTATACGCCGTATGCTTGAGCCCGACCCGAAGCAACGCGCATTGATTGATGAGTGCATGTCGCATCAATGGGTACAAACCATAGAGGTATGTCACATGGTCCCGAAACCGTCACATATACATGTGTACGCGCAGAGTCTAGCACAGACGGTAATGCGTGGGTGAGGGGTTAATATTTTATCTTCGGCTTGGATCCCATTTTGTCTCACTTTCATCACTCCTGCCTTTCCTTTCCTTTCTTGCAATTACGCGTCATCATCTGCTGGCTTTCTCCTGTGTTGCGTCCCTCGCCTCAATGTATTTCTTTTAATTCTTGCCTGGGGTTGAGAAGCCCTGCACAGCCGCTGTGCAGGCTACATGCCGAAATTATCCCACATCTGCCCAGCAATGACGCTTAATGACGTGTCATCCGATATACGATCTCGCGAATGATGTACGAAGACTGGGTAAAGACAATGTCCGGCTCATCTACCTGGGAAGGTCAGGGTAAATTTTGCCACGGAATGAGGCTACCGCCACATGTTGTGCACATGCGATTGGGGGGGGGGGAGGGGGGGGCACACTGGGCCACACAGCTAACTAGAACAGGGCATTACTCCACTACCATAAAAATCTTTTTCAAAAAGGAGCACGAGGCGTTGGCGGTACTGAGCCGATGTCCTTGTTCGTAAGATGAAGGCCCCTCACTGTGTAATATGTCGAACATGAAAGTCTACGCAGAAAGGTCTGAAACGGCTCATTAATGAGGAATTACTATACTCGTATTGTCCTTTCGCTGGGATCATCCTTTGCAGCTCACTTTGGATCTCCTCACAAATTTGCTGATGTGAACTCCATTTTTCTCTGTTCTGGTTGTGTTCCATATCACCTCTTTTGCTGCTTTGTAAGCCCTTTAAAACAGCCATTCCCCTCTTTATTACTCAACAATAGGGTTGTTCACGGTTCCATTAATTGGGCTCATTATTTGCCCATTATTCTCCCATTATCGGCTTTTCTCTACCAATGATGATTTAATGGAATATTAATGGCATAAATAATGGGCTTGTGTGAAACCCCCTAATGTAACCAGGTACTGTTCGTTACTGCATCAATGATCATTTAAAGCACCAATGTGTGATGTTGTTGGCTCTTGGGATAAACCTCACTAGTTGTTTTATTTTATTTCTGGTCTATACTCTTAGATAACCAATAGATGGGGAAAATCAAACTACTTTTAGAGCTCTTTTTTTTTCTCAATGATTGTGGTTTGTGGTTTTTTGTAGAGTAAGATCAAGTCCCCCGGCCCGAGCAGTTCCGGTAGGATGATAATTGCTCGTTTGCTCCGGACCTCTGTTCGTGGCTCGCCGCTGCTTCCGCGCTTGATCTCTCTGAGTTCCATCTGTTTCCGTCACGATGTCAAGCGCCAACCTAGACGTAAACGTGTTATATTACTGTCTACCTGTGGCTCCAAGTTGACATTACTATATTTACCACCAGCGTGCAATCGAGCTCGTGCAGATTGCCATAGACGAAGACAAGAAGCAGAACTACCCCGAGGCATACAAACAGTACCAGAACGCCCTCGACTATTTCATGCTTCAACTTAAATGTCTGTCTGTCCTACTTTCTACTCTGTCGTAACGCAAAAAATAAGAGAAATTTTCTCTGACTAAATTGGAATTGAACGTGTAGATGAGAAGAACGAACGTTCAAAAGCACTGATCAAGACCAAGATCGGAGAGTACCTCGGCCGCGCCGAACAGCTCAAGGAACACCTCTCTCAGGCAAGCGAAAAGCGTGCTCGACGAGCAATAGGAGCGAATGGGATGGCGAATGGCGGGCCTGGTGGTGAAGGCAAGAAGTAAGCACCCTTTTTTTGCTTTGTCCGGAACGAGGACGCTTACACACAGAGTCGCAGAAAGGATGGCGAGGATGGCGACCAAGACCCCGATGTGAAGAAACTCCGTGCAGGCCTTACGAGTGCGATCCTTGTGGACAAGCCGAACATCCGCTGGGACGATGTTGCAGGCCTTGAGGTGGCCAAGGAGTCGTTGAAGGAGGCTGTCATCTTACCGATCAAATTTCCGCATTTGTTTACGGGAAAGCGCACACCGTGGCGAGGTATCTTACTCTATGGGCCGCCCGGTACAGGGAAGAGCTACTTAGCCAAGGCGGTAGCAACGGAGGCGAAGAGCACGTTCTTCAGTGTCAGCTCTAGCGACCTTGTAAGCAAGTGGCAGGGTGACTCAGAACGGTATGGGCCTTTTCGTTGAGATGGTTGAGCCCCCCTCATGTGTGTGCGACGCTGCAGACTCGTGAAGCAACTCTTTCAAATGGCACGTGAATCAAAACCTGCTATCATTTTCATAGATGAGGTGGACTCGCTTGCTGGTACTCGGAACGAGGGCGAGTCTGAGGGCTCCCGGCGCATCAAGACGGAATTCCTCGTGCAGATGAATGGTGTTGGCCACGACGACACTGGTGTGCTGGTGCTCGGTGCCACGAATATCCCGTGGCAACTAGATCCTGCCATCAAGCGCAGGTGAGCTTCTTTCTAAATCCGATCTGTGAAGGTTGAAGATGTCGTTTCCAAAGGTTTGAAAAGCGAATATACATTCCACTCCCTGGCACCGACGCTAGGAAGCGTATGTTTGAGATACATATTGGGTCGACTCCATGTGAACTCACACCAAAGGATTACCGCACGTTAGCGATACGCTCTGAAGGGTAAGTATGTGATTGCTTTGACGCGAGCTCTTCTTGGTTCAACTTTTCATGCTAGCTACTCTGGCTCGGATATTGCTGTTGTTGTGCGCGATGCTCTCATGCAACCCGTTCGAAAAGTCCTCTCAGCTACACACTTCAAACCTGTCCAGCCCGACCCAGACTCAGCCATCATCAAATGGACGCCCTGCTCGCCTGGAGATCCGGCTGCTGTCGAGAAAAACTGGTCGCAGGTCGACAGTGACGAACTGCAGGAGCCGCCATTGCGTTTTACCGACTTTGTCAAGTCGTTGGAGAGTGTACGGCCGACGGTTAGCGAGGAAGATATCAGAAAACATGACGAATGGACTAAAGACAGCGGTACGTCCTGTGGTCATCGTAACCCGAAAGCAATTAAATAACTCTTTTTCATCAGGGGCTGATGGTGCATAGTGATTATATAGGGCAGAGGGACCTTTAAAAATCATGCATGTATGTAGCACACTATTATTTTTTTAAATTATTTTTTGGATCGTTTGACCCCACCGACGACTACGCAGTTCCTGTATTATGTCTACTTCCAATATCCAGTCCCTTGTGACGTTCGACACGAAGCCATGTATATCACATCAGTCGATGCTTATCGCTCGTACATCACCAACTACCAGGCCCGTATGCCGCATTGATATGTCCCTCATCCATGCTGTGATGTTTAGAGGCTGCTCGCGCACATATCAGGGAGGCAACCAGAACCCCCGGTCCTCATTACGGCTCAAGGGATACGTGCATACGTATGGTCGAATAGGCACGCTCTTATGCAGGGCTGACTTGACAGGCTTAGCGCTATTGATTCACCCCGGGATCTTCGCATAGCCGCCTACCAGGCGTATTTCGTGGCCGTGAAGCCCTGTTGGGTCTTGCGGCTAGTCAAAATTTTCCAGAATCGGTTATCCATGTCTGCAATGTATGCATGGACGGGGGATATATGTCGTGGCTAGTGACAGATAAGTCACGAATTGCGTATAAGGGTGCCTCGCGCCCTCGGGCGACGAGGTAATGAATGGCGCTCCAGGCATAGTGAACTCGGGCTCTGGACCAGCAAAAGTCTAGAAGAGGCCGATACAGTTTACTGTATACCCGTCACTGAGAACATTGTGGCACGTTTTGATGTGGTCCAGCCAGTTCCTGGGGTTGAAGGCGGTCACAATCAAACCGGGGCTATCACAAACATGTGGATAGGATGCACGATGTCAGAATTTTTATAAGCAGCAGGCACACCTAATGGGATTGACCTGCTGGCATGAACCCACATCGCTGGCGTGTTTGTACGAGGCCATCCCACAGGCACAGGCAGACTTCGGAGATCGGGATAAGTCCGCATCGCATCGCTCCGACGAGGAGTTGAACCTATTATTGTACCATATAGGGACAAGCATATTTTTGTTGTTGTCCCCTGCCCTTGTCTTCACCAGCAACGCCGATTCGTAGCGCCCCAAATGCCCCGATGTTCCGGCTGAAATATCTCGTGACTAGTTGCTACACGGTCAGCTATCGGCCTTGGTGTCTGTTGGTATTGGCGTGTTTGCCATGCGGTGCTAATGCATTGCCGGCGGAAACTCATGGATCAAACACATTTTTTTCAACGATAATTGAATAAAACTTTCTCATTGTGTTTTCTGTGTCCCACCTATCATTTCTAGGCCACAACGTAAAACACTGCATTTGTTATATAAGGTCCTTTCTGTCGCCCATTCAATCACCTCAACCCTTATTCTCTCGCTTATCATTGAACTGTAGCCATCCGCTTTGAGATCGACACGGTTGTGAACATGGACCGTACTGTGCAATGGATCA
>QFDX01004003.1:0-12363 GCA_003315875.1 Lactifluus piperatus | reverse complement strand
ATGGATTTCACATACTGATCTCGCCCCCAGCGCACGGTCGTACCTTCAGTCATGTGAATTTCGAGCCGACCCTCTGCCCAGCTTATCCTCGCTAACTTCTAGGTTACAGCATCATTCTGACCGGCTATGCAATGTCGGACCATGCGCAAGCCCTGATGATTTCGACGAAAGTGCACGCTATATTCGGCTACACGCTCCTGTCGGCCGGCCTCGCGCGCATCGTCGAGGTGTGCTTCGTCGCCCCATCGTATACTCCTGTGGACGGCGTTGAAGATGATAGATCGGACCGCACATATACGGACGGTACTGGAGCAGAGTCTGCAGTTGCATCTAAGGGACGCACATTCCGACACTTGCCACCGTTTGTGAGTAGACCTAGACCCCCCCTTTTTTTAAATTTCCTCCCTTTAAGTCTGCCTCACTTATGCGACAAATCATTTAGCTTCTGGTGGCGGCAGGGCTGTTGTTCATGTCCGGGACAGATGAAGAACTGCGCTACGTACACGATGGTGGTATGGACCACGTGACGTATATCCTTATCATGTTTAGGTACGTGCCCCATCTATCTCCTCGTCTCTTTCTGTCTGACATACTACCTTGTTCGTATTTTCCGCACGGTGGCGGGTGCATAAGCATCGCGTTTTTGCTGTACACACACATTCTCTTTTTGATCACGCTCTACGCCACGTCTGGGCGTAATGCACCAGACGGGGTGTCGATGAAGAACAGCTCGGGTGCAATCGAACTCACGACGACGCCATCTGCGTCACGGGGCGCGTGGTACACGCGCGTGCGCACCGAGGAGCCGGCCCACGTAATAGGGAACGATGAAGAGGACGAGGACTGATTGATCATGTCTAGGCCGCCGCTCCTCTGCCTCCGGTGACGCAAGTTCGCCGCTGTTCGATTGATGCTCGGACTTGATTGGGACCTTATTGTTCATCGTGCAAGTCATTCATCTGTTGTTGTGTTGCCCCCTCAGCAAGCTGCGCGAGCCTGCAGCGTGTACGTGTACTCATGCTCAAATGTACCTGCATATGGTGTTGGGGTTGTTTTTGATCATATTCCCATGCTATATTCTAATGATAAATTAATCTATGGGCCTATCTCTGCTATAGATCTCTCTCCGGGACCACATCTGCCATCAATGAGCCGGCTCGGACAGTAGAAAACAAGGAAAACATGAGCTTGTCGTCCTGCCAATAAAAAAAGGGGTCCTGATATCGGAATGTCGGACATGAGTGCTCTCAGGCTAGAATGGGTTTTTCTGACCGGTGCCCCGGGCTATCCGCGAACCTATCGCGCTTAGAATAGAGCTCCATCCGGACGGCTCGTGGACAAACTGTTAATGGGTCAGCAGACACTCTCACACCCTGACAACCTAAGCCATCCCAAGTCATCGTGTGTAGACCATGCGGAGCCAAGCAGGCACTACACGATGTAGGGTGCAATACCGAATGGACAGTGGCGGGATGGTCAGGTGCAAGACATTGACAAACACCCCTGCTCCACTTCCATGCTTCACATATGTTTGTAGCGATCCGAGTCATGTCATCGTGTGGACGTCTCTTTTTTTTTCTGGGTTGATCGCGATCTGATACGCGGAACGCGCGGGCAGCTTTCGTAATGATTTTAATGACAGGGGACCACCCCCCCTCTCCTAGCCTGCGTTGGGTACAAGCCGCGAAACAACCGTAAAGCATGTTATGAAGTCCGAAATACGTGGCGTTGGACGGGCAAAGCCAGCGGTATTGTGCGCGCTAAAGCCAAGGCCAGGCACGGGTCCACGGACCGAAAATATACTTAGGTGAGCGCCGACATCGGGCGTCTGGAGGGGTACAGAGTAGGAGTTGGGATTTTTATTGGCCACGTGGGCGCCTCAGACGTACAGTATATTTCATGGGCCGGTGATGCAGTTCGGTCTAGAACAGGTCCAGCCAACTCATTGGGAAGGAAATACCCGTTGTTTGCCAGGCTTCGCACCCGGGGGAAGGGTATGACGTCAGAGGAACAAATAACGAGGTGGGAAGTTGTCCAAGTGATCCCTGTCGGTGGTTTACCATTGGGGCGATAATTGCCCTTTCCCCCACCGCCACTGCTCCGCACTAGTCCGTCCGTCCGTTTGTTCGCTTCTTCGCGGGCGCGTGTGGGTGGATGCATCTTGCGTCTTGCACACGTGTGGGCTACTACATCGTAGGCCGTGCATTGATATTAAACCAGAATTAGACGTATAGCAAACATAGTAAGAATGGTGTAGGACGGGACACGGCGATCAGAAAGGGGGAAATGAAGTGTGTGAGATAGGGTAGTTTTACATGGACGGGTCGAGGCGCGGGGGTGTCGATAGAGCGGGGAAAACGTGCCGTTGAGAGAAGGCTATGGCGTCATCGTAGGTCGAGACGCAGCCAAACGAGACAAGATTGAGAGCTGATACCGCACACAGTAGGTGCGTGTGTGTGATTGTGTGGGCCCCCGTAAGACCGATTGATATTGTTTAATTATTATTTTTTCACGCACTCCGCCCGGAAGAAACGGGGGAAAGGACAAGGGGCGGGAAGAAGAGAATAGGGCAACGGGAGTAGAGAATGAACGATCGACGAATTGAGTAACGCGTTTAGAAGTTTGGTCGAGAATGGTTGATGAGATCCGACAAGTTGACCACGGTGACGGCGTTGCTGACGCGGAGCGGAGCGGGGGTGGGCTCGACTATTGACCTCCCCCGACGGCCAAAAAGTCTATTCGGTGGCTCATCGGCCACCGCTCAACAAAATCAAAATGACAGAGGGTGCTAGCTGTACTGCTGTACGAGGAGTGAACACCTGACGACCCGCTTTTGAGTGTGTAAAATTCGAATTGAGCGAGAAATATTATGTACTAGCACCACCGGTACCGGTCACTGCTCTTACTCTCTTTCCTCTTTTCCTCTCCCTCATCCACCCCTTCTCGTCCCCTCCTGGTGTTGATGTTTTCTCCTCTGCCTTTGGTTTCCCATTCAATTTCATCATCTGATCTCTCCTCTCTTTTCCCGCCTTCACACACCAACACTGCACGTTTAATCCTCACATGCTAACCGCGTGTTGGTACTAGACGTCTATCTCTCCTCTCTTCCTCTTTTCCTTTTTCTTCTTGTGCTTTCCCCAACAATCACCCATATCTTTTACTTCCCAATTGCTCTCTCCAACACATGGACATTCACTATTCCCATACCATGTCCCCGAGCGAGCTTCCGTATTCTCCGCAACAATCTGCCCAGCAGCAATCTCAACAACAACAATCTCAGCAGCAGCAACAGCAACAACAACAACAATCACAGCAATCACAACAACAGCAGCAACAGGCACAGTCGCAACAGCATCGACAGCGACAGCCTCCGCCGACATGGCCAACTGGCACACACCTCCTTTCGACACACGCCCCATCCTATCCGTCCACACCATCGACCCCTTCCCTCGGCGACCCGCCACCTTACGGGGGTTATTTTCAACCGCCCAGTCAAGGTCTGCCGGAAAATATCATGGAGCGATCCACGCTGTCGCTCAATCTCTCGTCGCTTTCGGTAACCTCGCCAACGAATCTGTCTCCCATTAATCCCTCCCCTCACACGTCCACCGCGACAAGCGGTGTATCTCCCATAACACCGTTGAGCCCATCACTGGGACCAAATGGTCACCATACACCTTTTGGCGCTCATCACCACGCCCCGTTTCATCACCAGCAACAGTCGCAGCCCGGGGGACAGCCACCAAACGGGCCTACATCTCAATTCTCATTTGGACCTCCTGATAATCAAGGAGGTATTCGTTTCGATTCCGATCCGACCCATAGCGAGTTGTCAGCCCGCCGCGTTGGCTTGAGTAGCCGCTCGTCGTCGTCATCTGACAAGTCCGTTCCCAGGAAGCGAAGCTTTACGGCTGGCACGTCACTGCATACCAACGTGGAAGAGCGCATGTTCGATCCCATGGGCCAGCCCATGGATATCCATACGCCGGCTTCCTATGACGAGGTTGAGATGGGTTACCCGTCCTCCCTGGACCCCAACGGAAGTCCGATTGACGAGGGTACGAGCGACGAACAAGATGATCATTTGAAACCGCTTGACGGCCAGATGACCTCACCGACCTCCCACGTTCCGTCGTCCCTTCAGACGAATGGGAGCATGAATGTGATAGGCAAACCTATTGGGACGAACAACTTTGTGACGAAGCTATATCAGTGAGTGGACTCCCACCCCTTTGCCACTCATTTATTTATCGCTGTCAAACACACTTAGAATGATCAATGATCCAAAATCTGCGCATTTCATTTCTTGGACGGAACTGGGCACCAGGTTTGTCACACTTTGTTTGCTTTATTTGGTGTTGGCCGTGTTCACGACCCAAAAACAGTTTTGTGGTATCGAATGTTGGCGAATTCAGCCGGACGATACTCGGATCGCACTTTAAGCACAACAATGTAAGTTTGATATTATATTATATTTTGAACCCAGAAAGCCAGGAAAGGGCTAACGAGGTCAAAGTTTTCAAGCTTTGTGCGTCAGCTGAACATGTATGGATTTCATAAAATAAATCGGGTAAGTGGATTTCTTGGTTCACATGATAAACGACGTCATTATACCATATCAGACGCCACGTGCTCAGCGCACTTCCACCGATGCCCAAACCTGGGAATTCTCACACCATAAGTTCTTGCGAGCACGCCCAGATCTTCTTGAAGAGATCAAGCGTAAAGCGCTCGAACCAGATCCCTCGATTAAGCACCGCGTAGAACTCCCCGGTGAGGTCGCTGCTCAACTCGCTCAAATGCGTGAGGACAACAGACGTGTCGCTACCGCTCTCGCTATGGAAAAGGCAAAGACAGAGCGTTTGACAATCCTAACAAAGGCTTTATACGACGCCTTTGAAAAAAATTTCCCCGGTTGGCGTATGTTCCTATTTCTCGTCCCTCCTTCTTGTCAATCATGTTGACGTAATACCTTTGCCTTTGCGCCCTTTGTTATCTAAAATCCAATTCTACATATCCCCTCACGTCACTCCCCTCCATTAGTCCCCACGCCATTCCCGGCTGACCTTGCTGATCCGGACGAGAATCCGAACATCTACGTCACTCAGCCCACTACTATCGCCTTATCCGCACATACCCCTTTCCCGGCCTCCGCGCTCTCTAGTGCTGCTTCTTTGCACTCGCTCTCCCCCGGGTCTAGCCCTACCACTACGGATTTTCCGACAGTCACCCAAATGCACCATCACTCTTTGTCCCGGCAGCCTTCATTCCCCCATACTCATACCCATACCCATTCGCACGCGCCCTACGGCACATCTCCTTCTCCCGTTCCCATGGATTTTGAAGATGCGCAGGGTCGCAAGCGGCAACGCACCGCAGGCGGAGGTGTTCCACCTCCCCTATCGAATCCCGGTACCAATCAGGTTTCTCCTACGTCTACGGGTGTCGGGGGAGTGGATGGGACCAAGCAGCGCCTTGCCCGCGCGCGGAGTGATTCTGCCCCACTCGGATACAATAATTTTGGATCGAACTGGACAGCGACGCGACCACGAAGCGGAAGTGGGCTCGCAGTGCGCGCACCGCGTCGTGACGATATCATCGTGCCGAGTATCGGGAGCATCGCTCGTGCTGTCGCGGTTGCTGCCCCAATTCTACCACCCATGGGCTCCTTGGCGGCGGCAGTGACACCCGGACCGTGAATATCATCATGACGCGGGCGTTCATTCGGCTCATCTCACGACCGATTTTGACGCCCTTCATTTGCTGGTCTCGTATTTTTTTTCTCACATCACCTCTATCATTTCCTCTCGAATATTCCTTCTCTTTTCGCGCGTCCGGTGTGCTTTCATTATTATTGTTTTCGCACGGATATCGCAGATCAGTCTCGTTTTATCCTCCATGTGTTGTACTTTGTTGACAAGGCTCACAAGTTAACTACCCCGTTCTTTCATTGTTATGTGCGATTTGTTTTCCCTTTTTTTTTCTTTTTCAATTATTTGCCTGAGAGACTCCCGTCCTTGTGTGTACAGAGCAAAGGAGAAACAGGAAGTTGTTACCCCAATCCACTCGGTCCAAACCAATTTTTTCTTTACACAAAATCCAAACTTTCCTTCCCATCAGCTTGTGCCTTCCATCCACCCCCCCTTTTTCCTTGTGCCTTGCTCTCGTCTGTTTTCTTTCTCTCGTTCGTTCATAGATCGTGATGTATGATATGCTCAGAATGCCCCCCTCTTGCCCTTCATTTCTCTCGCAGGCAAGGAAATGAGGGAGGAAAGAAAAGAAAAGATCTCAGCGCCTTGTATTCGCTTCATGACACAAGAAATACAATTGGGAAATTAGTAGTAACCATCACAGATGGTATTTCCCCCTCCCGCAGTTGTCGCCCGGTTTAAGGTCAGTCACCGCCGCGGTGTGTGTCCGCTTGCCGATGCTGGTCCAGGTGTACTAGCTGACGCGTTGTTGTGAGCACCACCACCACCACCGCCTGCGGTGGCAGTGCCTGTTGGATTGGTATAATACGGCGAAGAGGAGGATGAAGAAGGACGATAGTTGGATGTATATTCGGCGCCTGCGCTTGCGTAGGTGGTCGCGCTACTGCCCTGGACCAGTTGGTCAGTCAGTCGGTCGGTCAGTCGGATAATCGTGGCTGGGCATCGCGCACCTCGAGCGGTACACCACCATGTGCGGATGTAGGCGCTGGCGCTGGTGGTGCGGGTGAAGTGTGATTAGGAGCGTGAACGTGTGGGTGTGGGTGTGGATGTGCGTGGGCATGGGCATGGGCGGCGGCAGCGGTGGGTAATGAGGTGTGCCCGTTCGTATGCGCGTGAGGGACAACGTGAGATCCTGGAGCTGCTGCTGCCGCCGCCGCCGCCGACGGTGGTAATGACGGCAGTGGGGGTGCTTGAGGAAGCGCGGGTGAGGACAATGGGACATGCGTCGGGGTTGTCGTTTGTGCTGGGACTAGAGTAGGCGCGGATGGTGGTGGTGCCGGTGGTGCCGGTAGTGGTGGACCTCCTCCTGCCGTGCCTGTGGGCGTAACGGAGGACGTAGGTGGTGCTGGTGTTGATGCTGCTGAAGACTGGAACTGTGCAGTTGAGTTTCTAGAAAGCGCGGCGTCCAAGAGCATACTAATGTATGTGTGAATAGATAAAAATCAGTCGATGCCTGAAAAGAATAGGTGGGAAAGGAGCGTAACTTGATCTCGGCTTGGAGACGCTGCTCCTTTTCAGTCGCGCGTTGCATTGCGCGGGTGTAGTCCGTGTGTTTCTGGTACGGTCAGGGTTTTCAATTTTTATTTGGATTAGAAAAAGGGGATGGGATGCGCACAGCCGTCACGGAGTCATACTGCTCGCGGACAATTTGGAACCTAAGGGATATGAAAGGTGAGAGGGACGCTAGGACAAGCGGACGAGTTAAAGTGAACGCAACCTTTCTTTGTAGGATGAGCGCTGAGCCCGCTGTGGGTGCAATGGTATCTGTTGGGGTGGAATAGGCTGGGAATTAAAACGTCAGTTCAATTCTTTTTTTAGTTCGACACGACGCACGCGAGCTTTCTCTTCTGTTTTGATGTGCACATCTTGTGGTTGAGGTGGGTGTGCTTGGATTATTGGGACTGCTGAGTCCATGGCAGAGACAAAGATGGCGGCCCGGCTTTCCTTCAAATGCGATTACGATTATTCTCGGGTACAGGTACTGTACATTTTCATTTTATTGATATTTACGGAGTGGATTTGTTTTTTCATTTCACAACGATAAGCCTGCTTCAGCCCATCTGTTCCATCGGCACTTCTCCGTGCCTGGGGTGAGCACTCACAGATGGTTCTCGTTCCCGGACATTTTCTTGTTCAAGGGGAATCCTCTAGAGATGCACGGCGGAATCGTTGCATACAAACCCGAAGAGCGGGGTGCTGCAAAATACTATTTTTGCAACGGCGCAGGTGATCCGTGGGTCCCGAAGTGCGTTCCATTCCAAGAGTTGGTGCACTGACAACTCATAGATGGTAGAATATCTGCACAGGGACTGATAGTACGCGCATACACAAATACCTTCACCCCATTATTGGAAAACTCAACTGGCCACTGGAACTGCTCATATAGGTCTTTGACGTGTCGTGGATAACACATTGCATCCGGGAGATGTTCCGCGTCGCGATTGCGCCGTACGTCCTCGACCGCGCAGATACTGTCTCAGTAGGGACCTCCCCCGTCCTCTCCCCCCCCCTTCTCATGACGTCCCGTTTTGAAGACCATCTCTGCAAAGCCAGCTGCGCCGCAAAAAGTACTTGGCAAGCGGCGCGCTACAGCGTGCTTGTCACCATCGTTGTCGCCTACCACGCGTTCGTCGCCGAAACGTGCGCGCTTAGATTTGTCACCTACCCATAATGATAGCGCAAGGCCGACTGTGACAAGGGAGAGTGCTAAATATGTCGTCGAGGAGGAGGGGCTTGTGCCGCACGTGGACCTTGCTGCCAAGTGCAGGGCATATCGCTCACTCGCAGCGACGCGCCGTGTGCCCACTCGGACCAATGACCAGACAAGGTGAACTTTCACTTGATGTTCCCCCCTCTTTCATTTTATTCAGGAGAGACGTTGTGAATAGGAAGGACGTCAGACTGGAATTTTTGCGCACAAATAACGGAAAACATTAAAATGGGAGGATTCACTGCACGCCATCTTACTCTTCTGAACGAGGCTGTTAGTGCCAACTAGCAAGAATGACATCAAGTAAGCGCGAACAGACGTCAGTCACGAACGCATCGCACCGAACAAGCTACAATTGTCTCTTTACTTTCAATTCGCGTTGCACCATGCTCCAATGTATCATAATTAATCTTTGAGAACCAAAAGCCCGTGCGACGTTCAGACGATCACCTAATTAGCTTAGCTTAGTAATACGTGGGAATTTATCAAGAGTTGGCCAATTCCGAGCGAGCGAAGAGACAACCGCCAACTCACTGCGACAACGACGACGACAGCGATGGCCTCGAGAATCGCTTTCAACTCCCTCCGTTCATCCGGCACGTTCATCCGCTCTGCAATTCCTTCCCGTCGGAAACTTACTGTTCTATCTATCATAGCGTCGCGCGCACGGCCTCATACGGCCCTTCCGCAAATACTCTCAGCGTACGTGTCTCGTTTTGCTCAGACTTTACAAGCACGACCATGTTATTTACCTCGCGACATCACTATCCTTCAGCCGTGCGATGGCCTCATCTTCTTCCCCGCCCCCGCCCGCTGAGCGCGCGGCTGAAATCATCGACAAGCTGCCGTCACACCCAAGCCTGATCACTAAGACTGGCACGGCCATCCTCGGTAGCGGCCTTCTCGCCACGGCCATCTCACAGGAGCTTTACGTGTTCAACGAGGAGACCGTCATCGCCGTTGGGTACCTTATCCTATTTGGTTATCTCGCCAAGGTGCGTACTCTGCCTTGGGGTGTGAATTTCCCTTTTTGTTTTCTATTTTTTCTTTTGGGGGCCTTTCGGTGGTCTAAATGTGAGGGGGATGAGCCTCCACTTTTCATTAGTTGTGGAGAGTAACATAATGGATGCTGATCGAAATATGTATGTGCATTACTACAGATCATCCGCCTTCCGTACAAGGAGTGGGCAGAGAACCACATTGCTCGCATTAAGAGCGTACTCAACGGCGCGCGTGACGAGCATACGCAGGCTGTAAAGGATCGCATCGATTCAGTCGCCCAAATGAAGGAAGTCGTCCCGCTCACCGAGGGTCTCTTTGCCATTTCCAAGGTCCGTTGGCCTTAATCTATTCCCTGTCGTGGATCATCATACCATACCTTTGCGTGTCATAACAGGAGACCGCACAGCTCGAGGCGGACGCTTTCGTGCGACGCCAGCGCGTCGCGCTCGCCGCTGAAGTCAAGACGGTACTCGATAGCTGGGTACGCTTCGAGCAGCAAGAGAAGGAGAACGAGCAGGCTCGACTGGTCAAAAGCGTCGTTGACAACGTGATGAAGAATATTTCTGAGGAAAAGACTCAGAGGGATGTCCTTGCTTGGGCTGTGTCCGAGGTCGAGCGTGAGTTCTTCGCCCCTCCCGTCCATCCTCAAATCTTCCTGGCTGTTGACAATTAATGATGGTTGCAGAATTGGTCAAGAACAAGGCGATCTAATAATTAGATGGTCGTCGCAGTCAAAATACGTAAATTAGAATGAGCAATTTTATTTCTTCCTTTAATATGCTTGTCACGAAGAAACGTGATCAGAGCGAGTACTGTCACGTGTCGTGAGGATGCGACCTTACCTAAGGTCTCTACGGCCCAAGGCGCTGGCTTTGATCGGTCACAGTACTGCTTGTCTTAGCCTTTTCCCAATGGGGAGCGGGGAGCGAATGTGCTTCCCCGGCCCAAAGGAACCTGGGACTTCGCGTTGAACTTTTTCGCACCATTCAGGTCGTGTATAAGAGGGGCTCTGCTTGCTGCGGCCCGGGCTAGCAACAAAACGCGAAATATTGACTGTCCCACTGGCACTATTATCGGGCCCTGACAAGGAAGTGCTGCTATCTTCTCTATTCTCTTTCCATTCTTTTTTAGTGGTGAGGTCATCCCCTACTCGGGTTGGAACCGAGAAATGTGGGCGCGAATGGGCGTCATACTGTACATGACGGGAGCTGGTAGTAGGTGGACAGAAAAAAAAAAATTTCTATGTTTCAATTATCACCATGCCCCTACATTCTCTCACCGAACCGTGTGTCAGGTGCACAGGGTGGCCCGCCGTCTGTCCTTCCTGGATGAAAGGGGTAAATGGATCACCAACACTGTCTCTACCAAAATATTGGAGTTCCAGCAGATCCGGTAACAGTTCCAAAGGTGCCTCTCCACCCTTTGAACACAGCGAACAAGAGAGTCCACAGGCAATTTTGCCTTGCACACGGAGCGTCTTCACACTGTTAAACGGTCTCAGAAGTTCTCGCCACTGTTGGGTCGACTTCGTTGTGCCACTCTGAACATGGATCGTGCTCCACGTAGCAGAGCGTGAGCTTCTCCACAACGGAGAGTACTGGAGAGAATCTAGCGATGATCTGGACTGCGATCGCTACCTGCCAATCGAGGTATCTGCACGAGACCTGTAGGTGCAAGGCGCGTTTCCGCTTTTCTTGCTGTGAGTCCGCGATCAAATCAAGGAAATCCCTTTTGAAAGCGAGCTTGACGGTGTGAAATGTGAAGTTTTCTGATGTTTGCAGGAACTGCAAGAGCCGGGGAACCGTGAAGGTGAGCTGATTGGAAAAGGTGGCTCGAAGAACGTTGAGGACAGGGGCGCTGATCCGGTCAAGAAGGCCCTCCAAGTAAGCGCTGACACCCCGAAATGTAAACCAGCGAATGTTGGGAACGGCCACATGCGTCATGATTGGGATATCTGATACTTGTCTGATAACATCCCGGTTTCGAACAGGCGAGTGGAATCCGATCCCTAACTTTTCCAGCTGGGGCATGAGCGAAAGCCATGTAAGCATATGACTTGGGGATAAATAAGCGATGTCTAGAAGCCAGAGAGTGACAAGGCCCCCAGTAGCTGTGAGCAAGGGGGATCGTGCCGGAAGAGCAGTGTACCACAGAGTGAGGCGGAGTAGATTTGGTGCCCGAAATGCTTCGGGAAGTATCGAGCTTGTTCCTTCTTTGGTATGGGGATAGATGTACAGACGTTCCAGAATCGGGAATTGGCCATCCAACGCTGTGATAAAGTTGACCAACTTTGGCACCGGCATCCAAAGGGCAATATGATGCACACGATCACGGTGCAAGAGTGCAAGTAGTGCACCCTCCTCATCTTCTGCTATCATTTTGCGGTCCTCGTCTGCATAAAAGATGGTGAGTGGCAGAGGCGGTAAATGTGCCAGCATCTCTGCTACAGGCACACCATATGAGAAGATGACGGTCTAGCCGGATGTTGACCCAAGTATGAGATATCGCCAGCGTCGAGAAACCTGCGCCGCTGCGCCGGCTTGTACCACCAACAGTGGCGCCGCCAATAGACCATCAGCGAGCCATCACCAATTTCAAATTCGTCCTGAAATGTGACATGACCTAGTTTGAAGCCGATGCATGTTCCTCGCTATCCTGAGATCACTTGTAACCCATGGAGATTTGTTAAAGGGTGAATTACGTGGGCTTTTGTGCAGAATTTCCTGAATCACAATAATTCTTTCCTACCGTGGACGCTCGAGCATTATCCGAGTTATTAAGCTGCGCTTTCGCTTCGGTACGCATATGCTTCTTGATCACTTGCTTTGTACAGTACCCTGGTCCTCGGGTGTTTGATCTTGCCCAAGCTACTTGTTTCTGCTACGCGTCCGAGTCCGATTGTTGAACTGGCTTCGCGAGCCAAGTCTGTCTGCATGAATG